>PNEQ01127032.1:0-15434 GCA_003012365.1 Medauroidea extradentata | reverse complement strand
CACTTGGGAAATGTCAGGCCACGAACGGATGTAAGTGCCGGGAAACTGAGGTCTGTGGTTGCACCACACTCTGGGCACGGTTCTGCGTCGTAGCTTCTCTGCAGGCAAGGCTCGTCGCCTTGAACGAAATAATATTCACATAGCTAACACACAAGACATTAAGTCTGAGTATCCTGGGTTCAATGACAGGCAAGGCCTGCTAACCTACCCTACACTAAAATAACCTTAATCTAACCTAACCTAACCTACCCTAAACTATCGTATCGTATTTTATCGTATCGTATCGTATCGTTTCGTATCGTATCGTATTGTTTCGTATCGTATCGTTTCGTATAGTATCGTATCGTATCGTAACCTAACCTAACCTAACCTACCCTAATCTAACCTTACCTAACCAAACCTATCCTAACCTATCCTAACCCAACCTAACCTAACCTAACCTAACCTAACTGAAATTAACCTAAATTAACCGAACCTAACCAAACCTAACCTAACCTAAATTTACCTAAATTAACCTAAATTAACCTAACCTAATTTAACCTAACCTAACATAACCAAACCTAACCTAACCTAACCTAACCGAACCTTACATAACCTAACCTATCGTATTGTATTGTATTGTATTGTATCGTATCGTATCGTTTCGTTTCGTTTTGTTTCGTATCGTATCGTATTGTATCGTAACCTAACCTAACCTAACCTAAATTAACCTAAATTATCCTAACCTAACCTAACCAAACCTAACTTTACCATACCTAACCTAACCTAACCTATCGTATCGTATCGTATCTAATCGTATTGTAACGTATCGTATAGTATCGTTTCGTTTCGTATCAAATCGTATCGTATTGTATCGTAACCTTACCTAACTTAACCTAAATTAACCTAAATTAACCTAACCTAACCTAACCTAACCTAACCTAACCTAACCTATCGTATCGTATCGTATCGTTTTATATCGTATCGTTTCATATCGTATCGTATCTTATTGGTATCGTAACCTAACCTAACCTAACCTAAATTAACCTAACCTAACCTAACCTAACCTACCCTAACCTAACCTATCGTATCGTATAGTTTCGTATTGTATCGTATCGTATCGTTTCGTATCGTAACCAAACCTAACCTAACCGTACCTAACATAACCTAACCTATCTTAACCTAACCTAAACTAACCTAACCTATATTAACCTAACCTAACATAACCTAACCTAACGTAACCTACCGTAACCTAACCTAACCTATCATAACCTCACCTAACATAACCTAACCAAACCTAACCTAACCTAGCCTAACCTTTCATATCGTATCATATCGTATCGTTTCGTATTGTATCGTATCGTATCGTTTCGTATTGTATCGTATCGTATCGTTTCGTAATGTAACCAAACCTAAACTAACCGAACCTAACCTAACCTAACCTATCCTAACCTAACCTAACCGAAATTAACCTAGATTAACCTAACCTAACCTAACCTAAATAACCCTAACCTAACCTAACTTAACCTAAATTAACCTAAATTAACCTAACCTAACCTAAATTAACCTAAATTAACCTAACCTAACCAAACCAAACCAAATCAAACCAAACCAAACCTAACCTAACCTAAACTAACCTATCGTATCGCATCGTATCGTAGCGTATCGTTTCGTATCGTAACCAAACCTAACCTAACCGAACCTAACCTAACCTAATATAACCTAATTTAACCTAACCTAACCTAACCTAACCTAACCTAAATTAACCTAGACTAACCTAACATAACCTAACCTAAATTAACCTAACCTAACCTAACCTAACCTATCCTAACCTCTCCTAACCTAACCTAAACTTAATTAACCTAAATTAACCTAACCTAACCTAACCAAACCTAACCTAACCTAAATTAACCTAAATTAAACTAAATTATCCTAAATTGACCTATTCTAACCTAAACTAACCTAACCTAACCTTACCTAACCTAACCTAACCTAACCTAACCTAACCTAACCTAACCAATCGTATCGTATCATATCGTATCGTATCGTTTCGTATTGTATTGTATCGTATCGTTTCGTTTTGTTTCGTATCGTATCGTATCGTATTGTATCGTAACCTAACCTAACCTAAATTAATCTAAACTAACCTTACCTAACCTAACCTAACCTAAAATAACGTAACCTAACCTAACCAAACCTAACCTAACCTAAATTAACCTAAATTAAACTAAATTATCCTAAATTGACCTATTCTAACCTAAACTAACCTAACCTAACCTAACCTTACCTAACCTAACCTAACCTAACCTAACCAATCGTATCGTATCTTATCGTATCGTATCGTTTCGTATTGTATTGTATCGTATCGTTTCGTTTTGTTTCGTATCGTATCGTATCGTATTGTATCGTAACCTAACCTAACCTAACCTAAATTAATCTAAACTAACCTTACCTAACCTAACCTAACCTAAATTAACCTAAACTAACCTTACCTAACCTAACCTAACCTAACCTATAGTATCGTATCGAATCGTACCATATCGTATCGTATCGTATTGTATCGTATCGTTTCGTTTTGTTTCGTATCGTATCGTATCGTATTGTATCGTAACCAAACCTAACCTAACCTAAATTAACCTAAACTAACCTTACCTAACCTAACCTAACCTAAATTAACCTAAACTAACCTTACCTAACCTAACCTAACCTATCGCATCGTATCCTATCGTTTCGTATCGTATCGTAACCTAACCTAACCTAACTTAACCTAACCTAACCTAACCTACCCTAACCTAACTAAATTAACCTAAATTTACCTAACCTAACCTAACCTAACCTAACCTAACCTAACCTAACTTAACATAACGTAACATAACCTTACCTATCGTATCGTATTTTATCGTATCGTTTCGTATCGTATCGTTTCCTTTCTCTACGTTTCGTATCGTATCGTATCGTATCGTAACCTAACCTAACCTAACCTAAATTAACCTAAATTAACCTAACCTAACCTAACCTAACCTAACCTATCGTATCGCATCATATCGTATCTAATCGTATCGAATCGTATCATATCGTTTCGTATCGTATCGTATCGTAACCTTACCTAACCTAAATTAACCTAGATTAACCTAACCTAACCTAACATAACCTAAATTAACCTAACCTAACCTATCCTAACCTATCCTAACCTAACTTAACCTAACCTTACCTAACGTAACCTAACCTAACCTAACCTAACCTAATCTAATCTAAACTAAACTAACCTAACCTTACCTAAATGAACCTAAACAAACCTAAATTAACCTAACCTACACTATCGTATCGTATCGTTTCGTATCTTATCGTTTCGTATAGTATCGTATTGGTATCGTAACCTAACCTAACTTAACCTAACCTAAATTAACCTATTACCTAACCTAACCTAACTTAACATAAATTAACCTAAATTAACCTAAATTAAACTAACCTAGCCTAACCTAACCTAAATTAACCTAAATTAACCTAATTCATCCTAACCTAACCTAACCAAATCTAACCAAACCTAACCTAACCTAACCTAACCTAACCTAAACTAACCTATCGTTTCGTATCGTATCGTATCGTATCGTTTCGTATCGTATCGTAACCTAAATTAACATATCCTAACCTAACTTTTCCTAACCTATCCTAACCTAACCTAACCTAACCTATCGTATCGTATCGTATTGTATCTATCGTATCGTATCGATCGTATCGTTTCGTATCGTATGTAATCGTATCGTATCGTATCTTATCGTATTGTATCTTATCGTTTCGTTTCGTATCTTAACGTATCGTATGGTATTGTAACCTAACCTAACCGAAATTAACCTAAATTAATCTAACCTAACCTAACCTATCGTATCGTATCGTATCGTTTCGTATCGTATCGTATCGATTCGTATCGTATCGTAACCTAACCTAACCTAACCTAACCTATCGTATCGTATCGTATCGTATCGTTTCGTTTCGTATCGTATCGTATCGTAACTTATCGTAACCTTACCTAACCTAACCTAAATTAACCTAAATTAACCTAACCAAACCAAACCTGCCCTAACCTAACCTATCGTATCGTATCGTATCGTTTCGTATAGTATCGTATCGTATCGTATCGTATTGGTATCGTAACCTAACCTAACCTAACCGAACCTAACCTAACCCAAACATAACCTAACCTATCGTTTCGTTTTGTATCGTATAGTGTCGTATCGTATCGTTTCGTATCGTATCGTATCGTATCATAACCTTACCCGACCTAACCTAAATTAACCTAAATTAACCTAACATAAATTAACCTAAATTAACCTAAATTAACCTAACCTAACCTAACCTAACAAAACCAAAGCAAACCGAACCTAACCTAACCTAACCTAACCTAACCTGAACTAACCTAACCTAACCTATCGTATCGTATCGTATCGTAACGTATCGTTTCGTATTGTATCGCATCATATCGTATCGTTTCGTATCGTAACCAAACCTAACATAACCGAACCTAACCTAACCTAACCTAATCTATCCTAACCTAACCTAACCTAAATTAACCTTAATTAACCTAACCTAACCTAACCTAACATAAATTAACCTAACCTAACCTAATCTATCGTATCGTATCGTTTCGTTTCGTTTCGTATCTTATCGTATCGTAACCTAACCTAACCTTACCTAACCTAAATTATCCTAAATTAACCTAACCTAACCTAAACTAACCTAACCTATCGTATCGTACCGTTTCGTATCGTATCGTAACCTAACCTAACGTTACCAAACCTAACCTATCCTAACCTAACCTATCGTATCTTATCGTATCGTTTCGTATCGTATGTTATCGTATCGTATCGTTTCGTATCGTATCGTTTCGTATTGTATCGTATCGTATCGTAACCTAACGTAACCTAACCTCACCTACTCAAACCTATCCTAACCTAACGAACCTAAATTTGCCTAAATTAACCTAACCTAACCTAACTTAACCTAACCTTACCTTATTCAACCAAACCTAACTTAACCTAACTTAACCTAACCTAACCTAACCTAAACTAACCTAACCTAACCTAACCTAACCTATCATATCGTACCGTATAGTAACGTAATGTATCGTATCGTATAGAATCGTATCGCATCGTATCGTATCGTTTCGTGTCGTTTCGTTTCCTTTCGTTTCGTATAGTATCGTAACCTAACCTAACCTAACCTAACCTATATTAACCTAACCTAACCTAACATATCCTAACCTAACCTTACCTATCGTATCGTATCGTAACGTTTCGTATCGTTTCATATAGTATCGTTTCGTATCGTATCGTATCGTAACCTAACCTAACCTAACCAAACCTAAACTTACCTAACTTAACCTAACCTAATCTAAATAATACCAAATTATCCTAACCTAACCAAACCTAACCTAACCTAACCAAACCTAACCTAACCTTACCTAACCTAACCTAACCTAACCTAACCTATCCTAACCTTACCTAAATTAACATAAATTAACCTAACCTAACCTAACCGAACCGAACCTTACCTAACCTATCCTAACCTATCCTAACCCAACCTAACCTAAATTAACCTAAATTAACCTAACCAAACCTAACCTAACCAAACCTAACTTAACATAACCTAACCTAAATTAACCTAAATTAAATTAAATTAACCTAAACTAACCTAACCTAACCAAACCTTACCTAACGTAACCTATCGTATCGTATCGTATACTTCGTATCGTATCGTATCGAATCGTATCGTATCGTATCGCATTGTATCGTATTGTATCGTATCGTTTCGTTTCGTATCTTTTCGTATTGTATCGTATCGTATCGTAACCTAACCTAACCTAACCTAATCTCACCTAACCAAACCTAACCTAACCTAACCAAACCTAACCTAATCTTACCTAACCTAACCTAACCTAACCTATCCTAACCTTACCTAAATTAACATAAATTAACCTAACCTAACCTAACCTAACCTAACCTAACCTATCCTAACCTTACCTAAATTAACATAAATTAACCTAACCTAACCTAACTGTACCTTACCTAACCTATCCTAACCTATCCTTACCTAACCTAACATAAATTAACCTAAATTAACCTAACCAAACCTAACATAACCAAACCTAACTTAACCTAACCTAACCTAAATTAACCTAAATTAATTTAAATTAACCTAACCTAACCTAACCTAACCAAACCTTACCTAACCTAACTTAACCTTACATAACCTAACCTATCGTATCGTATCGTATTTATCGTATCGTATCGTATCGAAACGTATCGTATCGTATCGCCTTGTATCGTATTGTATCGTATCGTTTCGTATCTTTTCGTATTGTATCGTATCGTATCGTAACCTAACCTATCCTAACCTCACCTAACCAAACCTATCCTAACCTAACCAAACCTAACCTAACCTAACATAACCTAACCTAGCCAAACCTAACCTATCGTATCGTTTCGTTTCGTATCGTTTCGTATCGTATCGTATCGTAATGTAACCTAACCTAACCTAAATTAACATAAATTAACCTAAATTAACCTAAATTATCCTAAATTAACCTAACCTAACCTAACCTAACCTAACCTAACTTAACATAACAAAACATTTACTAACCTAACCTAACCTAACCTAATCTAACCTTACCTAACCTAACCTAACATATCGTATCATATCGTATCGTATCGTATCTATCAAATCGTATCGTATCTATCGTATCGATTCGAATCGTATCGTATCGTATGGTATCGTATCGTTTCGTTTCTAACCGTTTCGAATCGTATCGTAACCTAACCTAACCTAAATTAACCTAAATTAACCTAACCTACCCTAATGTAACCTAACCTAACCTAAAATAACCTAAATTACCCAAACCTAACCAAACCTAACCTAACCTAACCTAAACTAAATTAACATAAATTAACCTAACCTAACCTAACCGAACCTTACCTAACCTATCCTAACCTATCCTAACCTAACCTAACCTAACCAAAATTAACCTAAATTAACCTAAATTAACCTAACCAAACCTAACCTAACCAAAGCTAACTTAACCTAACCTAACCTAAATTAACCTAAATTAAATTAACCTAACCTAACCTAACCTAACCAAACCAAACCTTACTAAACCTAACCTAACAACCTAACCTATCGTATAGTATCGTATATATCGTATCGTATCGAATCGTATCGTATCGTATTGTATCGTATTGTATCGTATCGTTTCGTATCGTTTCGTTTCGTATTGTATCGTATCGTATCGTAACCTAACCTAACCTAACCTCACCTAACCAAACCTATCCTAACCTATCCTAACCTAACCTAAATTTACCTAAATTAACCTAAATTAACCTAACCTAACCTAAATTTACCTAAATTAACCGAAATTAACCTAACCTAACCTAACCTAATCAAACCTAACCACACCTAACATAACCTAACCTAACCTTACCTATCGTATCGTATCGTAACGTATCCTATCGTATCGAATCGTTTCGCATCGTATCGTATCGTTTCGTTTCGTTTCATATCGAATCGTATCGTAACCTAACCTTACCTAAATTAACCTAAATTAACGTAACCTAACCTAACCTAACCTAACCTATCGTATCGTATCGTTTCGTTTCGTATCATTTCGTATCGTATTGTATCGTAAGGTATCCTAACCTAACCTAAATTAACATAAATTAACCTAAATTAACCTAAATTATCCTAAATTAACCTAACCTAACCTAACCTAATATAACCTAACATAACAAAACTTAACATAACAAAACATTACCTAACCTAACCTAACCTAACCTTACGTCACCTATCCTAACCTATCGTATCGTATCGTATCTATCGTATTGTATCGTATCGTATCGTATCTAATCGTATCGTATCGTTTCGTATTGTATCGTATCGTTCCGTTTCGTATCGTTTGGTATCGTATCGTATCGTAACCTTACCTAACCTAATTTAACCTAAATTAACCTATACTAACCTAACGTAACCTAACCTAAACTAACATAACCTAACCTAAAATAACTTAAATTACCCAAAAACCTAACCTAACCAAACCTAACCTAACCTAACTTAACTTAAACTAAATTAACTTAAATTAACCTAAATTAACATAAATTATCATAAATTAACCTAACCTAATGTAACCTAACCAAACCTTACATAACCTAACCTAACCTTACCTAACCTAACCTATCGGATCGTATTGTATCGAATCGTATCGTTTCGCATCGTATCGTATCGAATCGTATCGTATAGTATCGTTTCGTATATAACGTATCGTATCGTTTCGTTTTGTATCGTATCGTAACGTATTTCATCGTAACCTATCCTAACATTACCTAAATTAACCTAAATTAACATAACCTAACGTAAATTAACCTAAATTAACCTGACCTAACCTAACCTAACCTAAATTAACCTAAATTAACCTAACCTATCCTAACCTAACCTATCCTAGATTAAACTAAATTAATCTAACCTAACCTAACCTAACCTTACCTAACGTAACCTAACCTAACCTAACTTAACCTAACCTAATCTAACCTAAACTAACCTATCCTAACATAAATTAACCTAAATTAACCTAAATTAACCTAACCTAACCTTTCGTATCGTATCGTATCTTATCGTTTCGTATCGTATCGTAACCTAACCTAACCTAACCTAACCTATCGTATCGTATCGTATCGTTTCGTATCGTATCGTTTCGTATCGTATCGAATCGTATTGGTATCGTAACCTAACCTAACCTAAATTAACCTAACCTAACCTAACCTAACCTAATCTACCCTAAATAAACCTAACATAACCTAACCTAACCTAACCTAACCTACCCTAACCTAACCTATCGTATCGTATCGTATCATATCGTATCGTTTCGTATCGTATCGTTTCGTATTGTATCGTATCGTTACGTATTGTATCGTATCGTTTCGTAATGTAACCAAACCTAAACTAACTGAACCTAACCTAACCTAACCTATCCTAACCTAACCTAACCTAACCTGACCTAAATTAACCTAGACTAACCTAACATAACCTAACCTAACCTAAATTAACCTAAGCTAACCTTACCTATCCTAATCTCTCCTAACCTAACCTAAACTTAATTAACCTAAATTAACCTAACCTAACCTAACCAAACCTAACCTAACCTAAATTAACCTAAATTAAACTAAATTATCCTAAATTTACCTATTCTAACCTAAACTAACCTAACCTTACCTAACCTAACCTTACCAATCGTATCGTATCTTATCGTATCGTATCGTTTCGTATTGTATTGTATCGTATCGTTTCGTTTTGTTTTGTATTGTATCGTATCGTATTGTATCGTAACCTAACCTAACCTAACCTAAATTAACCTAAACTAACCTTACCTAACCTAACCTAACCTAAATTAACCTAAACTAACCTTACCTAACCTAACCTAACTTAACCTATAGTATCTTATCGTATCGTTTCGTATCGTATCGTAACCTAACCTAACCTAACTTATCCTAACCTAACCTATTGTATCGTATTGTTTAGTATCCTAATCAAACCTAACCTCGTAACGTTTCTTATCGTATCGTTTCGTATCGTATCGTATCGAATCGAATCGTACCGTACCGAATCGTATTGTATTGTATCGTATCGTTTCGTTTTGTTTCGTATCGTATCGTATCGTATTGTATCGTACCCTAACCTAACCTAAATTAAACTAAACTAACCTTACCTAACCTAACCTAACCTAAATTAACATAAACTAACCTTACCTAACCTAACCTAACCTAACCTATCGTATCGTATCGGGTCGTTTCGTATCGTATCGTAACTTAACCTAACCTAACTTAACCTAACCTAACCTAACCTAACCTATCGTATCGTATCGTATCTAATCGTATAGTATCGTATCGTATCGTATCGTTTCGTTTCGTATCGTATCGTATCGTAACCTTACGTAACCTAACCTAAATTACCTAAATTAACCTAACCTAACCAAACCTAATCTAACTTAACCAATTCTAACCTAACCTATCGTATCATATCGAATCGTACCTTATCGTATCGTATTGTATCGTATCGTTTCGTTTCGTTTCGTACCACATCGTATCGTATTGTATCGTAACCTAACCTAACCTAACCTAAATTAAACTAAACTAACCTTACCTAACCTAACCTATCGTATCGTATCGTATCGTTTCGTATCGTATCGTCACATAACCTAACCTAACCTAACTTAACCTAACCTAACGTAACCTAAATTAACCTAAATTAACCTAACCTAACTTAACATAACCTAACCTAACCTAACCTAAAGTAACGTAACCTAACCTAACCTAACCTAACCTATCTTAACATAACCTAACATAACCTAACCTATCGTATCGTATTGTATCGTATCGTTTCGTTTCGTATCGTATCGTATCGTAACATTACCTAACCTAACCTAAATTAACCTAAATTAACCTAACCTAACAAACCTAATCTAACCTCACCAAACCTAACCTAACCTATCGTATCGTATCGTTTCGTATCGTATCGTATTGGTATCGTAATCAACCTAACCTAACCTAACCTAAATTAACCTAACTTAACCTAACTTAACATAATTAACATAAATTAACCTAAATTAACCTAACCTAGCCTAACCTAACTTAAATTAACCTAAATTAACCTAAATTAACATAACCTAACCTATCCAAACCAAACCAAACCAAACCTAACCTAACCTAACCTAACCTAAACTAACCTAAATTAACCTAGATTAACCTAACCTAAACTAACCTAACCTAACCTAAATTAACCTAACCTAACCTATCCTAACCTATCCTAATCTAACCTTACCTTAATTAACCTAAATTAAACTAACCTAACCTAACCAAACCTAACCTAACCTTACCTAACATAACCTAACCTAACCTAACCTAACATAATCTAATCTAACCTAAACTAACCTAACCTAACCTAACCTAACCTAACCTAAATTAACCTAAATTAACCTACATTAACCTAACCTAACCTATCGTATCGTATCGTTTCGTATCGTATCGTTTCGTATCGTATCGTATTGGTATCGTAACCTAACCTAACTTAACCTAACCTAAATTAACCTATTACCTAACCTAACCTAACTTAACTTAAACTAAATTAACCTAAATAAACCTAAATTAACCTAACCTATCCTAACCTAACCTAAATTAACCTAAATTAAACTAAATTAACCTAACCTAACCTAACCTTACCAAACCTTACCAAACCAAATCTTACCTAACCTGACCTAACCTAACCTAAACTAACCTATCGTTTCGTATCGTATCGTATCGTTTCGTACCGTATCGTATCGTTTCGTATCGTATCGTAACCTAATCTAACCTAACCTAACCTTACCTAACCTATCCTAACCTAACCTAAACTAAATTAACCTAAATTAACCTAACCAAACCTCACTAAACCTAACTTAACCTAACCTAAACTAACTTAACCAAACCTAGCCTAACCTAACCTAGCCTAACCTAACCTAACCGAAATTAACCTAAATTAACCTAACATAACATAACATAACCTAACCTATCGTATCGTATCGTATCGTATCGTTTCGAATCGTATCGTATCGATTAGTATCGTATCGTAACCTAACCTATCGTATCGTATCGTATCGTATCCAATCGTATCGTATCGTATCGTATCGTTTCGTTTCGTATCGTATCGTATCGTAACCTTACCTAACCTAATCTAAATTAACCTAAATTAACCTAACCAAACCAAACCTGATCTAACCTAACCTATCGTATCGTATCGTATTCTTATCGTAACCTAACCTAACCTAACATATCGTTTCGTTTTGTATCGTATCGTGTCGTATCGTATCGCATCGTATCGTATCGTATCGTTTCGTATCGTTTCGTTTCGTTTCGTATAGTATCGTAACCTAACCTAACCTAACCTAACCTATATTATCCTAACCTAACCTAACATAACCTAACCTAACCTTACCTATCGTATCGTATCGTTTCGTATCGTTTCGTATGATTTCGTATCGTATCGTTTCGTATCGTATCGTATCGTAACCTAACCTAACCTAACCAAACCTAAACTTACCTAACCTAACCTAACCTAAATTAACCTAAATTATCCTAACCTAACCAAACCTAACCTAACCTTACCTAACCTAACCTATCCTAACCTAACCTAATCTAACCTAACCTATTAACCTTAATTAACCTAATCTTACCTATCCTAACCTAACCTATCGTATCGTATCGTATCGTATCGCATGATATCGTATCGAATCGTATCGTTTCGTATCTTATCGTAACATAACCTTACCTAACCCAAGCTAACCTAACCTATCCTAACCTAACCTAACCAAAATTAACATAAATTAACCTAACCTAACCTAACCTAAACGAACCTTACCTAACCTATCCTAACCTATCCTAACCTAACCTAAATTAACCTAAATTAACTTAACCAAACCTAACCTAACCAAACCTAACCTAACCAAACCTAACTTAACATAAATTAACCTCAATTAAATTAAATAACCTAACCTAACCTAACCTACCGAAACCAAACCTTACCTAACCTAACCTAACATAACCTAACCTATCTTATCGTATCGTATATATCGTATCGTATCGTATCGTATTGTATCGTATTGTATCGTATCGTTTCGTTTCGTATCGTTTCGTATCGTATCGTAACATAACCTAATCTAACCTAAATTAACATAAATTAACCTAAATTAGCCTAAATTATCCTAAATTAACCTAACTTAACCTAACCTTACCTAACCTAACCTAACTTAACCTAACCTTACCTAACCTAACCTAACTTAACATAACAAAACATTACCTAACCTAACCTAACCTAACCTAACCTTACCTAACCTAACCTTACATAACCTAACCTAACCTATCGTATCGTATCTATCGTATCGTATTGTAAAGTATCGTATCGAATCGTATTGTATCGTATCGAATCGTATCGTTTCGCATCGTATCGAATCGTACTGTATCGTATTGTATCGTATCGTTTCGTTTCGTTTTGTATCTTATCGTATCGTATTTTATTGTAACCTAACCTAACCTAACAGAAATTAACCTAAATTAACCTAACCTAACATAACCTATCGTTTCGTATAGTTTCGTATCGTATCGTATCGATTCGTATCGTATCTTACCTAACCTAACCTAAACTAACCTAAATTAACCTAAATTAACATAACCTAACTTAACCTAACCTAACCTAACCTAACCTAACCTAACCTAAACTAACCTAACTTATACTAAATTAACCAAACCTAGCCTAACCTAACTTAAATTAACTTAATTAACCTAAATTAACCTAACCTAACCTAACCCAACCAAACCAAACCAAACCTAACCTAACTTAACCTAACCTAACCTAAACTAACCTATCGTATCGTATCTTATCGTATCGTATCGTTTCGTATTGTATTGTATATTTTTGTATCGTATCGTTTCGTATCGTAACCAAACCTAACCGAACCTAACCTAACCTAATCTAACCTAACCTTTCCTAACCTAACATAACGTAACCAAACCTAAATTAAACTAGATTAACCTAACCTAACCTAAATTAACCAAACCTAACCTATCCTAACCTATCCTAACCTAACCTAACCTAACATAACCTTAATTAACCTAAATTAACCTAACCTAACCTATCGTATCGTATCGTTTCGTATCGTATCGTTTCGTATCGTAACTTATCGTATTGGTATCGTAAACTAACCTAACCTAACCTAAATTAACCTACTACCTAACCTAACCTAACTTAACCTAAATTAAGCTAAATTAACCTAAATTAACCTAACCTAACCTAACCTAACCAAACATAAACAAAAACCAAACCAAACTAAACCAAACTTAACCTGACGTATCCTAACCTAAACTAACATATCGTTTCGTATCGTATCGTATCGTTTCGTATCGTATTGTATCGTATCGTTTCGTAACGTATCGTAACCTAACCTAACCTAACCAAACCTTTCCTAATCTAACCTAACCTAACCTAAATTAACCTAAATTAAATTAAGCTAACCTAACCTAACCTAACCAAACCTAACTTAACCTAACCTAAATTAACCTAAATTACCCAAACCTAACCTAACCAAACCTAACCTAACCTAAATTAACCTAAATTAACCTAAATTATCCTAAATTAACCTAACCTAACCTCACCTAACCTAACCTAACTAAATCTTACCTAACCTAACCTAACCTATCGTATCGTATCGTACTGTATCTATCGTATCGTATCGTATCGAATCGTTACGTTTGGTATCGTATCGAATCGTATCGTATCGTATCGTATCGTATTGTTTCGTATCGTTTCGTTTCGTTTTGTATCTCATCGTATCGTATTGTATTGTAACGTAACCTAATCTAACCGAAATTAACATAAATTAACCTAACCTAACCAAACCTATCGTATCGTATCACTTCGTATCGTATCGTATCGTATCGATTCGTATCGTATCGTAACCTAACCTAACCTAACCTAACCTAACTAAACCTAACTTAACATAACCTAACCTAAATTAACCTAAATTAACCTAACCTAACCTAACCAACCGTAACTTAACCTAACCTAACCTAACCTATCATAAAATAACCTAACCTATCGTATTGTATCGTATCGTATTGTATCGTTTCGTTTCGCTTCGTTTCGTATCGTATCGTATCGTATTGTAACCTAACCTATCCTAAATTAACCTAAATTAACCTAACATAACCTAACCTAACCTAACCTAACCTATCGTATCGTATCGTATCTTATCGTATCGTAGCGTATCGTATCGTACCGTTTTGTTTCGTTTCGTATCGTATCGTATTGTAACCTTACTTAACCTAACCTAAATTTACCTAAATTAACCTAACCAAACCAAACCTGACCTAACCTAACCTATCGGATCGTATCGTTTCGTATCTTATCGTATTGGTATCGTAACCTAACCTAACCTAACATAACATAACCTAACCCATCGTATCGTATTGTATCGTATCGTATCGTTACATATCGTATCGTATCGTATCGTTTCGTTTCGTATCGTATCGTATCGTAGCCTTACCTAACCTAACCTAAATTAAACTAACCTAACCAAACCTTGAGACAACTGAGACCCTTCTGTGACCAAATCATGGTCACAGAAAAGCGACAGCAGTAACACTGGACGTAACACCACTCCACTGGTCTTTTCCTTAGTTCTCTACACTACTAATGACCTAAGAAGTGTAACCAAAGCTAGATCTTTTGACGAACCTTTCTGGTATGTGTTCCAAACTTCAGAATAATATATAACATGTTTTTAGAACATAAAAAGATCAAATGATTATATTAAATATTTATTTAATATTCTCTTTTTCTAAACAATGCATAATTGCTATACAAAGTTTTCACAATAAATATTTGATATT
>PNEQ01127031.1:0-15435 GCA_003012365.1 Medauroidea extradentata | reverse complement strand
TTGTATGATGCAGGGTTCCTTTTCCTTTTCTTACTCTTAGGCCGGGTTTATAAACTAAGCAAGGACACAAGGACGCAAGATGCAAACAATTTATCATACGAAATCTATGTATAACCGTTTATAAAATACGCAAGAAACGCAAGTATGCAAGACTGTAACGCAAGAGTTCATCAACTTTCAACTTCTTGCGTTTCATCGCTTTCTATGTCGATAGTTTGTTTGGTGAAAACATTTGAAACTAGTCTATAGAAGGCTGTGATTTCACCAATTCGTTACATTTTTTATTTGTGTTTGTTAAGATTGCGTCTTAAAATACATGGTGCTAGTATTTATTTGATTTCTATTTAAAAATACCGAAATAACAGAATATCTAGAAACCAAAGATGAGTGACGAAACATATTCGTAAAGGAAAAATATAAAGATAAATTTTCTGTTGCCTCTCTGAAATTTTGATTGGTAGTGTTGGTTACTTCGTGTCGCTTGCGATGTTCATAAACGACTGAAATACTTGTTGCGTTAAGGTTAGTTCACAATTAAAAACTTAAGAATTAAGAATTATACAGTAAGCACCAATCACACACACGGAAAAATGTCTTAAGTAATTCTGGTTCATAATAAAAGTGTTAATTCTTAATTCCAACCAATAACAACCCGACTATTCTGCTTTCTTCAAACGCGTGAAATTACTGCAGATTCCTCAATATATACCGTCGTCAGCTGTCCAGAATATCGCCAAGGAATGGTATAGATGAAAATCAAAAGAAAAAAATTTTTAGAATTTAAAAATTGCATCTCAATGTTCATTACTTTAATAACAGTTTTTGTACAGTTGGGTAATCACATTACATAGAGGCTGCATGTATAAACCCAAGAAAACTTACTTATTCGTAATGTGCAAATATAAATTAACAAACTTAAATTACTAAAAATACATATTCCAAGTGATTTTTGAACCATCAACCTAGGCATCACCAAACCAAAACTTTACCTATGAGCCACCGAACACTTCATATAGAGATCTTCTAAACAAATATTTCAATGTGTTAAACGTCGGCACTAGTAAATGTAACAAACATGTTATAATTCTGTTATTTTCGCAAGATTTTCCATTAAATCAGATTAACATTTTAATAATTACTAATATCCCGTGTATACGAAACAGTAATAAACTACGAGTTGTTCGCCAACCAAATGTGTTTTAAAAGCTTTTCAAACAGCTATTCTGTCGTTAAACTAAAAATAAATATAAGTTTAACAGAATTTTTTAGTTTGAAATGATCATAATACGCCAAATCCATCATATATAGCACCACACCGTATTTAACGTATATTATTTAAATATTCGCCATGTTGATTTAACTTCCCGAATGCTCTGGTTGGTTCATTCCCTTAATTCTTACGGAAAAATATTACATTTCCCTGAATCTGTTACTTCATAAGTCATGCCCCACACGCCACACGACCTCACATGGACTATTTAAGTTCTGTTGCGAATCGGTACGTTAAGAAACACACTTTCTATTCTTAAGTCAACTCTTAGCTACACGTCATAATTCTTAAGTTTTTAATTGTGAACCCAGCTTTACGTTTTCTTGCGTAGTTTATAAACACGGCCTTAATTCACGTCTATTATTTTCTTGTTTTACACTTCACAATCAAATACATCAAACATAAACTGCTGATCTTACAGTCATAGATACAAGATACCAAAGGGATTGTCCAACCATTTTAAGTGATTATTACATATGCATAGAAAAAGTGTACTCTATCATAACCAATTCACCGAGCCAAATTAACATTCAATTCAAAGGTAGTCTGAATCTATCTTTCCCTTCTCTGTGGTCTCAAATCATGGTGAAAAGACCTTTTAGAACAGACTGCGTTTTATTAATGTTATTCCATTTGGACACTATAGCAGGAGAATGGTCTCTTTACAATACAAATGGGGATTAGGAGGAAACTTCATATTTAACTGCTATATTTTACATTTATATATCAGATACGGCTCTGTTAAGTTAAAATAGTATTTAATTTTGTATCACATGCAAGCATATAAATCATAACCAAAAAAAGAACATGAACTTCTAGCATAAATTCGCATTCATTTCTACAGTGCCCTAACTCCTGGAAATAAGGTGTTTAAGAAATGAACGACAAATACTTTCTTTGTTGTATCGGTACAAAGGGTCACAGAAAAGTCCTTTTAGCATAGAAACGTGTCTCATGGTATAAGTTATCACCTGGTACCCAGAACTCATTTCGGCCAAAAATGGACAAAAGGTCGTTTAGAAATGACTGCCTCAATTATAGGTTCCTATAGTTATATGTCTGGTTCTAACATAGTTAGGATAAGACTATGCGTAACTAGCAAGGTATTGTTGTAACTAAGGTTCACACTTAGATATCTTAAGAGATTGACGCGTTGCCGTGCGCTGTTGGTGAGTGGTGTCGCCATGGGCGCCAGCTTCCCCGGAAGTTACGGGCGGAGAGCATGAGAGGGGGTCGTTCGGCCGTCAGCCGTAGGGGCACAGTAACGTAGACGTACATGTCAAGACACAGGGGTATTCACTTGGTGTGTGTGTGTGCATGGAATCCTAACCTTGTCAGAGCCAGGTTAGACGCTCAACACAGATCCCTCTTAAAGGCCTAGTAAGGTAAACACTGTCACAAGAATGTGGTCGAGACACAGATTCAATTTCACTAATTATTTACTCACGTAACACGATTTAAGTTGCACGTGTGCGCCGCAGATTGCCCCGTACACATTGAGGTTCCCTGGCGGACACACACGGGATACACTTGACCAGGTTAACTTTACCTTATTCACTACACACAATTATAAAAATGGAAAATATTACATTACATGTTAAATTTACGTTGGGATCTAGGGCTGCACGGCTCTGAGGTGAATAGCAAACGGTTCCGGTATTAATTGAGTCTATTGCAGCTAACAATCAGTAAGACAACCTTGAAGACCTCAGAGCACGCGACACGCGTGCGCCCCGACCGAGCTCAATACCGATACTGAATTGCAAGATGGCGAGCACGTGGCAATCTCCCTCGTGTGCGCCACTCGCCAAATAAAAAGTAAAAAATAGCTTGAGATTGTTTTTGATGAAAGTACATACACAACACTGATGGAAATAATAAAAATTTACTATGATGAAACACAGAGAATAGATGAACATTTTAGACACTCGTGAATGATAAAGTTGGTAGTAAAGGTATTAATGAAACAATTACACAGCACTTGCGTTTGTCGGACTTAATTGTTTTTGACGTGCCGACAGAACACACACTAGAAAACCTTTTCACAAACTCTTTTCAAAACATAAAAACCTGACAACACAAATTAAAGTACTGTCTTATATGTCTTTTTGGCGCGAGTATGCTGAAAATAACCACGTTACTACGGGAGATCTCTTAAGTCCCTTCCCGTTGACCGTCCCCACTTCAATTCCCAGTTGGGTCCTTAAAACAGAAATGTTTGGTATGTTTATCATTACGCTGGTGTGTTACACTGACAAGTTACAGACTAAAACCTACGTGTCACTTACGTGGCTAATTTCTCCGTGAGGAGAGAGAGTTCGACTAAACGACCAATGGTCGGTGATACTACGAATGTCTTGTAATTTTTGTGCTAATTAGTTTGTTCATTTGTCGTGTCGTTAATGAGTTACCTCTTGGTAATTTTTGCCACGTGGGTGGGCGTGATCCGATATGCGGATGTTGTGTTCCCGTTCCTACCTGGCTGATGATCCATGCACACGTCGTCGGGTGCACAGCTGACATAAGGTGCGCGGGGGCACTGTTGACGTGATGGTGGCGCTGAAGGGACAAACAGGCTAGGGTGGTTGGCGTCAAATTCCCCCCCTCCCCTCCTGGGAGACCGTTTGGACCTCGGCGGAGACCTAGTGATCCCTTCGTTGGACCTGGTGCGCTGTTGTGTCATGCGCAGCAGGTGGCTGGAGCCCGGCGTTCCTGACGGGTGTGTAGGTTGTACCGGCTCTGGAAGTGCGGACTGCGATCACGCGGTGGTCCCGTAGGGGCGTGACCCTGAAGACGGGGTGAGGCGTCGGCGGCTGCTCTGGTGGGCGGTTGTTCGCTACAGAGCGTGAAGGTCGCTCGGCCTGGACGGCGTAGGCGACGTGAACGTCGGGGAGGTGAAGACTCACTCTCCCGACTTGAGTCGTCATCGCTGCTGCTGTCTGGAACGGTCGGTGGGCGACGACGCAGCAGACGTCGCAAGCAGGAGGGGTTGAGGCGCAAGCTTGTGGGGCGTTGTGCTCCCCCTGGTGCGTGACTTGTGTGACCGGACACTTCGTCACCGTATTCGGTCGCAAACACTGCTGCTGATGGTTCACGTGAGGTGCGCATAGCATCGTCGACTTGGACGTCCTCTTGGGCTTTGGTCTGTGCCTCAAGTACGTCCATCAGCGTGCCCGGGATGGGTTCCTCGACGGATTGCATTATGATGCTTGAAGGCGTAACGGGTGCCACGACGGGTGGTGTCGGGCTGCGTGGTGTGCTGACCTGGGGTGCAGTGCGTGCTGGTGTTCTGAGGGTAGTGTGGGTGGATGCTTCGTCGGCGCTACTTTTCGCCACTGTCGTGTGGGGATTGGTGCCATTGGGCATCGCGGGTTAAAGGAGGTGTTGAAGTGCGCTCCCCGTCTCAGATTCTGTTGTGGTTACGTCAGAGTTCGTGTGCGTTGGTGTGGCGGGTCTGTCGCCGCCGTGGTTCCGTGCTTCATCGAGGGGTTCGACGGCGAGGCGTATGTCGTCCCTGTGGATGGGAATGCTGCGGCGTCGACTGACCTTTACGAGGTAGGTGGTCAACCCAAGTCGGCGGATGATGAGATGTGGTCCGCTCCAGCGTGGCGCGAAGCCAGCGCAGAAGTTCTTCATAGCTTTCGCCATGGCGTGAGCCCTAATGTACACTGGTTGTCCGACGTGGAGGTGACATGGCGGTCGCGAAGTAGTTGGCACCCACTTCCGCGCATATGTCGCCTGGTTGGCGCGGGCGTCCTGGAGAAGGTTTTCTCGACGTCGGTGGCGTGCGTCATTACTCTCCAGAGCTTGGTCGACGTCTGGGTGAGGGTAGGTATGCTCACCAGGTAAGGTAGTGGTAGTTCCCGTCCTTAAAAATTTGAGCTGGTGATTGACCTGTGGCTAAGTTGACTCTGCGGCGTATCGTGAACAAAGATGCCGGCAACTCGTCCGCCCAAGCTGCGTGATTGTTGCCGACCCGAAGGCGGAGTTGTGTCTTGAGGTCTTGATTGCGACGATCTGTGGGGTTGGAACGCGGGTGGTAGACGGCGGTGGCATGTGGCACCACGCCCCACTTAGTGCAGGCGTCCCTCCACTTCCTGCCGGTGAACTGTGTCGCATTGTCCGTCAGCAACTTACGCGGGTAGCCCCATCGGGGGAAGAACTCAGTCTCTAGGGTACGTATCAGGACATGTGCACGAGAACTGGACACTGGATAGGCTTCTGTCCACCTGGAGAAGTTGTTTGTGACGACTAGGATGAATCTCTTGCCGCACTTTGTCCTAGGTTATGGCCCCATGATGTCCAAGGACACCACCTCGAACGGCTCCGTCGACACCCGTGGTTGCTGCTGTTGGGTGCCGTCAGTGCGTCGGCTCTTGAATAGGTTGCACTGCACACATTCCCTGACGTATCGGTGTACATCGCGTGTCATACCTGGACAGTAGAAGTGGGAGCGTACGTTGAGACATGTCTGTGCGGCACCTGGATGACCCGCGAACTCGCTTGCGTGTGCGTGCCTGAGTACGGCGCGTCGTGCTGCAGTTGGTATGTGGATTCGCCACAGTGCCCCAGGTGTCCTGGCGCGTGTCAAAAGGTGGCCGTTGTCATTCCTCTCGACCTCGCCTTCCTCGTAGACGCGCAGACCTTGTCGGCGTTGTACGCCGGGGCACTTCCTTTGCGCGTTGTAGACGGTCTCCAGCAGTTGCGGCAAACTGAGTCCCTCTTTGTCAGCTGTTGCTATGACGTGACAGTGTGCTGCTGGTCGCTTCGTCGTGAGTGCCCCCGTGGTCCGGAGTGGTAACAACGTGTCCCGTTCGTTGTCTAATGACACCTCACTTGTGCGTCCGTTCTGACGCCGCTCCAAGTTGTACACTGTTCGCCGTTCTGTTGTTCCGAAATGAATCCGATGTGCTGCGGGTTCGACGATTGTGTTTTCCTCCGTCAGCCAAGGTACGCCGAGAATGACGTCCTCCCGTAGGTCGGCGGTGACTAGCGCTGTCGTGGTGGTTATGACGTCTCTGATAGTGACGGTAATCGACGCTTGTCCCATGGCCTCCTTTACCTGTTCATGTGTTGCTAGTTGAAAGGTGCGGTTGATGGGTGTCATTTGGCATACATCAACAAAACCTTGACGTACGAAGTTGTGTGATGCAGCGGTATCAATGAGTGCGTAACACGCCTTGTTGTTGAGGAGCACAGGAATACATAGCACCCGGTGGTTCTTCTGTTGGATCTGCTGCAGGATGGCGTGTTGTAATGTCCGCGCTGGTGTTGACGTTTTGACGCGGGGGCAGGTCACGTCCAGTGGCAATCCCCCGCCCTCTAGTTTCCACGTCCGCGTCCGTGGGTGCTGTTAGGAGGTGGGTATGGCGTGCGATTTGGACATTGGCTGTGCCAGTGCATCTGGTTGCCTGGGCAATTTCTGCATGGGTGGGGAGGCAGCGGTGCACATACCTGCTGCTCTGTCCTTGGCGGTAATGGTGGTCGGCCGTCCGGTGTGGGTCGGCCTTGCCCACTCGGTACTGTCAGGTGTAACGTGCTGTTGACATTTGATGGCGGTTGTAGATTTCTGCTGGCAGCTGCTTGGCCTAACTTCCTTGGTGCGTTGAGGTCGGCCTCCCGTAGCTGTACTTTGTCGCATCGAGGTGTGAGGTCTAACGCGACGATCGACCGCATGAAGTCCTCCAGAGAGGATTGGATGAGTGGAGCTAGTGCGCCGCGGAATTCCGGTCGTGCGGTTGACGCTACTACCTCGAGGATGTAGGTCGCATCCATTTGCGGGTTGAATTGACGTACGATTTTGATCTTTCGCGTTGCGAATGCTGCCAGTGTCTCGTGCTATCCTTGTATGTCCAGGACGGCACGGCTGCGTGCTTGAAGTGATGCATACGTGCTGGCGAATCGGTAGTTGAAGGCACGTAAGAAGTCCGGCCATTGGATAAAGTAATACGTGACTGTCTTCCACCATTGTTGTGATTTGCCCGTCAGCTGATCGGCGATGCAGTGTGTAAATTCTTCCTCTTCAACGCCATACCATTGTAGACGCTAGGTGGAATCGTCAATAAAGGCATGCGGATCTTCTTGTTGGCGTCCGCTGAAGCGTGGCAGTGCTTGGAAACGCGCCGCCGTCGTCATCGGCCGCGCGACCGCTGGCGCCGTTGTTGTTGTGGCTGGGGCTCGTGGAGTTTCGGTGAGCCATGTGGTGATTTGCAGTAATGGCGCAGAGTGTGCTGCTGGCCCAGGCGAGTAATTCACCCTGAGTGCATCGGCGTGTCGCGGATTTTGGTGCGTGACCTTGGTGATGCAATGTAAGCAACGAAAACAACATTTGTTTACATCCAGCCATTACTCTGTTGTGACGCAACAAAGATGCGCGCACCCTCCGCACACTATACAGTCCACTACATTTGCACTGGGTTCGTTACATATTGCTTGTTGACAACGTGTGACAGGTAACACTTCACCAGTGAGAATGTCTAGCGGTGACCTAACACTTATGCGTTTGTTGCTGTTGACACACCGGACGCATTGGATCCGTCCATGATGGTCCCGGGTTCGTAGCTCGTCGGGTGACAAACATTTTCGTGGTACTTCCGTTGGCAGAAATAACACTGAAGGGTACCCGATGTCTGTCTGTGACACCAAAACGCATTCGGACAGGTGTAAAATTTTTCTCCTGGCTCGGTTATGGCGATCAGACGTGCGTCTTCCCTACATTCACAACTGTTGTTTCGTGCCACGCGGTTGACGAACCCTGCGACCCGTCGTGGTTTGACACATTGTTCACACAGTGGGGTTGAAAGGCCTCCCGAGAGGCATGCAGCAATAGAACTATTAATTTTTAAGTTTTGTTGCTGAATACTTGCTTTTAGTTGCTCCAAAAGTTGTTGATCCTGACATACACACGATTGCTGGAATGGATTGGTCGTGCTGGCTGTTCGTATACACTTGCGACATAGTTCATTGTTTATTTTCACGGCGCTGGTCGCCCAGCGTACGCGTCCACTATCCATACCGAGTGGATTCCAAGGAGTTGCGCGGCCCGACATCCCGTCAGCTGTTGGGTCGAGGTCACGGCCTTCAATGTCGGAGCAGGCCTCCCCGCGCACGTCCCGAAGGGGGGGAGGGGTAAACTGGACCGGCGAAAGCAGGTGGCGCGTCACGCACGCTTACACACTGTTGTTGTGAGTCCCTCCTCCAAGATGGGGAGAGGGTGGTGATGCACACGTGCTGCCACAAGATGGCGGCGCTTGTTCCTCGTCTCCTTGTCGTGAGCACGTCTAACGTCACCATGCTTGCTGCCAAGCTGTGATCGGCCCGTTGCTCTTTTGCTGGCGTTTTGCACAACGCTGGATTTTGGATTGGAATTTCGAGGTTAGGTTTTAGGCTGGGAAGGGTTGGGATGATGTCTCGTGTAGGTTTCACCGGGAAATACCTGGAATTGTGCGTTGCTGTGTAGCGTGTCTTGACGGTAGATTCAATCACTGGCCCCACAATTTGGAAGCCATTTGATGCGTTGCCATACGCTGTTAGTGAGTGGTGTTGCCATGGGCGCCAGATTCCCCGGAAGTTATGGGCGGAGAGCATGAGAGGGGGTCGTTCGGCCGTCAGTCGTAGGGGCACAGTAACGTAGACGTACATGTCAAGACACAGGGGTATTCACTTGGTGTGTGTGCATGGAATCCTAACCTTGTCAGAGCCAGGGTAGACGCTCAACACAGATCCCTCTTAAAGGCCTAGTGAGGTAAACACTGTCACAAGAATGTGGTCGAGACACAGATTCAATTTCACTAATTATTTACTCACGTAACACGATTTAAGTTACACGTGTGCGCCGCAGATTGCCACGTACACATTGAGGTTCCCTGGCGGACACACACGGGATACACTTGACCAGGTTAACTTTACCTTATTCACTACACACAATTATAAAAATGGAAAATATTACATTACATGTTAAATTTACGTTGTGATCTAGGGCTGCATGGCTCTGAGGTGAATAGCAAACGGCTCCGGTATTAATTGAGTCTATTGCAGCTAACAATCAGTAAGACAACCTTGAAGACCTCAGAGCACGCGACACACGTGCGCCCCGACCGAGCTCAATACCGAGACTGAATTGCAAGATGGCGAGCACGCGGCAATCTCCCTCGTGCGCGCCACTCGCCAAATAAAAAGTAAAAAATAGCTTGAGATTGTTTTTGATGAAAGTACATACACTACACTGATGGAAATAATTAATAAAAATTTACTATGATGAAACACAGAGAATAGATGAACATTTTAGACACTCGTGAATGATAAAGTTGGTAGTAAAGATATTAATAAAATAATTACACAGCACTTGCGTTTGTCGGACTTAATTGTTTTTGACGTGCCGACAGAACACACACTAGAAAACCTTTTCACAAACTCTTTTCAAAACATAAGAACCTGACAACAAAAATTAAAGTACTGTCTTATATGTCTTTTTGGCGCGAGTATGCTGAAAATAACCACATTACTATGGGAGATCTCTTAAGTCCCTTCCCGTTGACCGTCCCCACTTCAATTCCCTGTTGTGTCCTAAAAACTGAAATGTTTGGTATGTTTATCATTATGCTGGTGTGTTACACTGACAAGTTACAGACTAAAACCTACGTGTCACTTACATGGCTAATTTCTCCGTGAGGAGAGAGAGTTCGACTAAACGACCAATGGCCGGTGATACTACGAATGTCTTGCAATTTTTGTGCTAATTAGTTTGTTCATTTGTAGTGTCGTTAATGAGTTACCTCTTGGTAATTTTTGCCACGTGGGTGGGTGTGTTCCGATATGCGGATGTTGTGTTCCCGTTCCTACCTGGCTGATGATCCATGCACACGTCGTCGGGTGCACAGCTGACGTAAGGTGTGCGGGGGCACTGTTGACGTTATGGTGGTGCTGAAGGGACAAACGGGCTAGGGTGGTTGGCATCAAATGCCCCCCTCCTGGGAGACCGTTTGGACCTCAGCGGAGACCTGGTGATCCTTTCGTTGGACCTGGTGCGCTGTTGTGTCATGCGCAGCAGGTGGCTGGAGCCCGGCGTTCCTGACGGGTGCGTAGGTGCCGTGAACGTCGGGGAGGTGAAGACTCACTCTCCCGACTTGAGTCGTCATCGCTGCTGCTGTCTGGAATGGTCGGTGGGCGACGACGCAGCAGACGTCGCAAGCAGGAGGAGTTGAGGCGCAAGCTTGTGGGGCGTTGTGCTCCCCCTGGTGCGTGACTTGTGTGACCGGACACTTCGTCACCGTATTCGGTCGCTGACACTGCTGCTGATGGTTCACGTGAGGTGCGCATGGCATCGTCGACTTGGACGTCCTCTTGGGCTTTAGTCTGTGCCTCAAGTACGTCCATGGGCGTGCACGGGATGGGTTCCTCGACGGATTGCATTATGATGCTTGACGGCGTAACGGGTGCCACGGAGGCTGGTGTCGGGCTGCGGGGTGTGCTGACCTGGGGTGCAGTGCGTGCTGGTGTTCTGAGGGTAGTGTGGGTGGACGCTTCGTCGGCTCTACTTCTCGCCACTGTCCTGTGGGGCGTGGTGCCTTTGGGCGTGGTGGGTCAAAGGAGGTGTTGAAGTACGCTCCCCGTCTCAGATTCTGTTATGGTTACATCAGAGTTCGTGTGCGTTGGTGTGGCGGGTCTGTCGCCGCCGTGGTTCCGTGCGTCATCGGGGGGTCCGAAAGCGAGGCGTGTGTCGTCCCTGTGGATGGGAATGCTGCGGCGTCGACTGACCTTTACGAGGTAGGTGGTCAACCCACGTCGGCCGATGATGAGATGTGGTCCGCTCCAGCATGGAGCGAAGCCAGCGCAGAAGTTCTTCATAGCTTTCGACATGGCGTGAGCCCGGATGTACACTGGTTGTCCGACGTGGAGGTGACATGGCGGTCGCGAAGTAGTTGGCACCCACTTCCGCGCATATGTCGCCTGGTGGGCACGGACGTTCTGGAGAAAGTTTTCTCCACGTCGGCGGCGTGCGTCATTACTCTCCGGAGCTTCGTCGACGTCTGGGTGAGGGTAGGTATGCTCACCAGGTAGAGGTAGTTCTCGTCCTTGTAAAATTTGAGCTGGTGATTGACCTGTGGCTAAGTTGACTCTGCGGCGTATCGTGAACAAAGATGCCGGCAACTCGTCCGCCCATGCTGCGTGATTGTTGCCGACCCAGAGGCGGAGTTGTGTCTTGAGGTCTTGATTTGCGACATTCTGTGGGGTTCGCACGCGGGTGGTAGACGGCGGTGGCATGTGGCACCACGCCCCACTTAGTGCAGGCGTCCCTCCACTTCCTGCCGGTGAACTGTGTCGCATTGTCCGTCAGCAACTTACACGGGTAGCCCCATGAGGGGAAGAACTCAGTCTCTAGGGTACGTATCAGGACGTGTGCATGAGAACTGGACACTGGATAGGCTTCAGTCCACCTGGAGAAGTTGTGTTGACGACTAGGATGAATATCTTGCCGCTCTTTGTCCTGGGTTATGGCCCCATGAAGTCCAAGGACACCGTCTCGAATGGCTCCGTCGACACCCGTGGTTGCTGCTGTTGGGTGCCGTCAGTGCGTCGGCTCTTGAATAGGTTGCACTTCACACATTCCCTGACATATCGGCGTACATCGCGTGTCATACCTGGCCAGTAGAAGTAGGAGCGTACGTTGAGACATGTCTGTGCGGCGCCTGGATGACCCGCGAACTCGCTTGCGTGTGCGTGCCTGAGTACGGCGCGTCGTGCTGCAGTTGGTATGTGGATTCGCCACAGTGCCCCAGGTGTCCTGGCGTGTGTCAAAAGGTGGCCGTTGTCATTCCTCTCGACCTCGCCTTCCTCGTAGACGCGCAGACCTAGTCGGCGTTGTACGTCGGGGCACTCCCTTTGCACGTTGTAGACTGTCTCCAGCAGTTGCGGCAAACTGAGTCCCTCTTTGTCAGCTGTTGCTATGACGTGACATTGTGCTGCTGGTCGCTTCGTCGTGAGTGCCCCCGTGGTCCGGAGTGGTAACAACGTGTCCCATTCATTGTCTAATGACACCTCACTCGTGCGTCCGTTCTGACGCCGCTCCAAGTTGTACACTGTTCGCCATTCTGTTGTTCCGAAATGAATCCGCTGTGCTGCGGGTTCGATGATTGTTTTTTGCTCCATCAGCCAAGGTACGCCGAGAATGACGTCCTCCCGTAGGTCGGGGGTGACTAGTGCCGTCGTGGTGGTTATGACGTCTCTGATGGTGACGGTAATCGACACTTGTCCCATGGCCTCCCCTACCTGTTAACGTGTTGCTAGTTGAATGGTGCGGTTGATGGGTGTCATTTGGCATACGTCAACAAAACCTTGACGTACGAAGTTGTGTGATGCAGCGGTATCAATAAGTGCGTAACACGCCTTGTTGTTGAGGAGCACAGGCATACGTAGCACCCGGTGGTTCTTCTGTTGGATCTGCTGCAGGATGGCGTGTTGTACTGTCCGCGCTGGTGTTGACGTTTTGACGCGGGGGCATGTCACATCCGGTGGCACTCCCCCGCCCTCTAGTTTCCCGCTCCGCATCCGTGGGTGTTGTTAGGAGGTGGGTATGGCGTGCGATTTGGACATTGGCTGTGCCAGTGCATCTGGTTGCCTGGGCAATTTCTGCATGGGTGGGGAGGTAGCGGTGCACGTACCTGCTGCTCTGTCCTTGGCGGTAATGGTGGTCGGCCGTCCGGTGTGGGTTGGCCTTGCCCACTCGGTACTGTCCGGTGTAACGTGCTGTTGACATTTGACGGCGGTTGTTGATTTCTGCTGGCAGTTGCTTGGCCTAACTTCCTTGGTGCGTTGAGGTCGGCCTCCCGTAGCTGTACTTTGTCGCGTCGAGGTGTGAGGTCTAACGCGACGATCGACCGCATGAAGTCCTCCAGAGAGGAGTGGATGCGTGAAGCTAGTGCGCCGCGGAATTCCGGTCGTGCGGTTGACGCTACTACCTCGAGGATGTCGGTCGCATCCATTTGCAGGTTGAATTGACGTACGATGTTGTTCTTCCGCGTTGCAAATGCTGCCAGTGTCTCGTGCTCTCCTTGTATGTCCAGGACGGCACGGCTGCGTGCTTGAAGTGAAGCATACGTGCTGGTGAATCGGTAGTTGAAGGCACGTAAGAAGTCCGGCCACTGGATACCGTAATACGTGACTGTCTTCCACCATTGCTGTGCTTTGCCCGTCAGCTGTTCGGCGACGAAATGTTTCCATTCTTCCTTCTTAACGCCATACCGTTGTAGACGCTAGGTAGAATCGTCAATAAAGGTATGCGGATCTTCTTGTTGGCGTCTGCTGAAGCGTGGCAGTGCTTGGAACCACGCCGGCGTCGTCATCGGCCGCGCGACCGCTGGCGCCGTTGTTGTTGTGGCTGGGGCTCGTGGAGTTTCGGTGGGCCATGTGGTGATTTGCAGTAATGGCGTCGAGTGTGCTGCTGGCCCAGGCGAGTTATTCACCCTGAGTGCCTCGGCGTGTCACGGATTTTGGTGCGTGACCTTGGTGATGCAATGAAAACAACGAAAACAACGTTTATTTACATCCAGCCATTTCTCTGTTGTGACGCAACAAAGATGCGCGCACCCTCCGCACACTATACAGTCCACTACATTTGCACTGGGTCCGTGACATTTTGCTTGTTGACAACGTGTGACAGGTAACACTTCACCAGTGAGAATGTCTAGCGGTGACCTAACACTTACGCGTTTGTTGTTGTTGACACACCGGACGCATTGGATCCGTCCGTGATGGTCCCGGGTTCGTAGCTCGTCGGGTGACAAACATTTTCGTGGTACTTCCGTTGGCAGAAATAACACTGAAGGGTACCTGATGTCTGTCCGTGACACCAAAACGCATTCGGAAAGGTGTAAAATTTTTCTCCTGGCTCGGTTATGGCGATCAGACGTGCGTCTTCCCTACATTCACAACTGTTGTTTCGTGCCGCGGGGTTGACGAACCCTGCGACCCGTCGTGGTTTGACACATTGTTCACACAGTGGGGTAGAAAGGCCTCCCGAGAGGCATGCAGCAATAGAACTATTAATTTTTAAGTTTTGTTGATGAGTACTTGCTTTTAGTTGCTCCAAAAGTTGTTGATCCTGACATACACACGATTGCTGGAATAGATTGGTCGTGCTGGCTGTTCATACACACTTGCGACATAGTTCATTGTTTATTTTCCAGGCGCTGGTCACCCAGCGTACGCATCCACTATCCATACCGAGTGGATTCCATGGAGTTGCGCGGCCCGACATCCCGTCAGCTGTTGCGGCGAGGTCACGGCCTTCCCTGTCGGGGCAGGCCTCCCCGCGCACGTGTGAAGGGGCGGGAGGGTTAAACTGGACCGGCGAAAGCAGGTGGCGCGTCACGCACGCACACATGTACTGTTGTTGTGAGTCCCTCCTCCAAGATAGGGAGGAGGGTGGTGATGCACTCGTGCTGCCACAAGATGGCGGTGCTTGTTCCTCGTCTCCTTGTCGTGAGCGCGTCTGACGTGACCACGCTTGCTGCCGTGCAGTGATCGGCCCGTTGCTCTTTTGCTGGCGTTTTGCACAACGCTGGATTTTGGATTGGAATTTCGAGGTTAGGTTTTAGACCGGGAAGGGTTTGGATGATGTCTCGTGTAGGTTTCACCGGGAAATACCTGGAATTGTGCATTGCTGCGTAGCGTGTCTTGACGGTAGACTCAATCACTGGCCCCACAAGTTGGAAGCCATTTGACGCGTTGCCGTGCGCTGTTGGTGAGTGGTGTTGCCATGGGCGCCAGCTTCCCCGGAAGTTACCGGACGGAGAGCATGAGAGGGGGTCGTTCGGCCGTCAGCCGTAGGGGCACAGTAACGTAGACGTACATGTCAAGACACAGGGGTATTCACTTGGTGTGTGTGTGCATTGAATCCTAACCTTGTCAGAGCCAGGTTAGATGCTCAACACAGATCCCTCTTAAAGGCCTAGTGAGGTAAACACACTCACAAGAATGTGGTCGAGACACAGATTCAATTTCACTAATTATTTACTTACGTAACACGATTTAAGTTGCACGTGTGCGCCGCAGATTGCCCCGTACACATTGAGGTTCCCTGGCGGACACACACGGGATACACTTGACCAGGTTAACTTTACCTTATTCACTACACACAATTATAAAAATGGAAAATATTACGTTAC
>PNEQ01127029.1:0-15431 GCA_003012365.1 Medauroidea extradentata | reverse complement strand
TATATATATATATATATATATATATATATATATATATATATATATATATATATATATATATATATATATATATAAACAACCGCCTTCTACTACGTAGACGTCAGCTACATGACGTTGCAATGTTTCATAAAGATGCTAAGGTTAGCAAATGGATCCGAAATCACATTTACTGAAGTGCATTCAATAGCTGCTCATAAGTTCATTGTGATGGAACCACACACTGAACATGGCAATCGAAGTGGTTCCAAACCTGCTCTATCAGGCGAAAGTTTGTAGAATAGGACGTGATTATCCTCTAACACTCCCAGATATTTCTGGTCGTAAGGCATGTTGCACTGCCAGGCTGGAAGATCTGTTACTTCCCAGTGATGTTAGCCAGTATGAATTGCTGGACATAATCTGTCTGTACAAATGGATAGGTAACCGGAACTATTGAGAACGCCATCTTCCAAAATATTGGGTTGCCACAGCTCTTCAGCCTGACATGCCAAATCCACCCATTACATGAAACAGAAAACGTGAAATATCGAAGAAAGAAATTTATATAACTAAAACTTAACCAAATTTTGGTATTGCCGTGCAGCCCGAAACAAACAAATTCTCATCACTGAATTATTGTCAGCATTCATAAGTTATCTGTTCTCCGTTTCTGAACCCTACCCGTTACTTTGAATTGCACATGGGTATCTGGGTGTCTCTTAGTTTCCAAGCTGTTTATTCGCAACTATACAGTTTTTCTAAGAACTTCAACCACAGTATCGTGCGAATAATTGCCAAACTACGTTGTTTAAAACTACTGCAACATTTGACCCAAAAGCAGGTGATTATTTCCTTTCTAGTGTTTGACAAATCGCGAGTTGTACCCTTGGTAGCAAGTGTTGAATAGGCCTATAGTAGCAGAATGCTTGTACTCCAGAGCGTGAGACGGGCTTTGTTTCATTGGATACATACTTTTGGCATCCAATGTACGACGCGGCCATTACTCCATCGACTCGGTTTTCTCAAATTGCACAGTAAATTTAATCGCAAACCGCTATTTTATGCGGGAAAATTCGCCACTATGTTTACCGTAAATTAGTACACACAATCTCTCTAAGTCTACCAGAAACAATCTAGCTACATAATGAAGACTGATGGCAGTATTATCAAGCAAAGACTGGTAAAACATCAAGTACGTACTTCTAGTCTGGCTTCAACAACACTGTCATTTCTAACAGAAATGTACCACTCGCCTCCCACCAAGGTGATTCGGGTTCAATTCCCAGCGGGGTCGGACCTCGGATTTTAACATGTGCGAATCGTGCCGGACGATGCCGTTGGTTGGCGGGTTTTCTCGGGGATCTCCCGTTTCCCTGCTCCTGTCATTCCGGCGCTGCTCCACAATCACATCCTTATTTCACCCCTCACCAGCGCTAAAGACTTAGACGTTGAGCGCTGACCAAAATTTCTCACACACTCTAACAGAAAGGTGATCACTCGCACAAGAAGAATTATTCAAATACTGGCTACCACTATTCATATTATATTAAGAACTGGCACATGATATTACTATGGTATAGCATCTCAATTTACTTTACAGGGATGTTAGTAAAAAATGTTTATTTCGAACATTCAGTACTGAGCAGAGTTGTTTTTACTGCACTGTGCACTTAATACCCATGTTCATAACCGCATTTCAACAGACAACGACATGTTGGGGAGTGGGATGGAATACAAACAGAGCTACACAGGCATCTACTCATCAAAATAGGGAAGTTACATAAATAAGAGATGTTATAAACAAACGATATCCTCCAAAGCATATATTTGGTTAGACACATTCGCCAGATACGAACGTCACAACTAAGAATATGGAGGAAAATACCACAAACAAAAAGATTAAAAAAAATAAAAAATAAAAAAACGAAATCAGGTCTACAATACTTTTGGACATTGTTATATATTTAACCTCAATGAAAAAAAAAAATTCAAATTATATTAAGGTTCGATTTGCAGCAGTTTGCTAAATGGTAAATCTGGTCCTATAAATACAGCAATTTCGTGTTTCAGTTTCAGCAGCTATTTTAAAATTACTTCGTTACAACTTGTTCGCTGTAATTTCGAAGCATGTACTGTGCTAAACATGACGTTAACTTTAATTGAAATAGTTTGAAACAACAAGGATGTGCTCTAATCTCACAAGGCACGCGACACCCCAGTTTCGTTCCTGAACTGCTAACAGCTGCACTACATACATAGGCTACAATTACCAAGACATTAAAGTTTGATGATCAACGAGATACAGCTAGGTTGCGCTATAAAAATTGATGCACCATTAGAACTTCACAGGAACTAATGGAGAGGTTAGGTTAAAGATAATAAAGTTTCATCCACACGAAATTTGAATACTGGAGAGCTAAATGTTCGCCAGTTGACCAAAAGGGTCGAATAAACAACAGTATGACAGTAACAATCTACAAAAACCATATCTACACGAATGTCCTAGTGACGTGAATATGCAGCGTAAATAGGAATGCAACAAATTTCATTTTCTCAAAAAAGGAATAACTGACTCTGCCGACGAAATCTCATCATAACATACAAGAATATTTGAGGTTGGATAACGCGCTAGGCAGAGATGAGAGCGACATGTTACGAAATCAGTACTTCAAAGACGTAGCTAGGTTCAGGGCGGGAAATGGTATAATTATAATGGCTGTAAGACATGCTCGGAAAGGCGGGGTGAAAGGCGTGGTACGTCGTATGGACATCGAACCACAGTAGTTTACCATGTTGTAAGAGGGTTAATTTTTTCAGCCTTCGATGGGCTGTCAAAAAAGAATAAATTCTTAAATGCTTGCGTTCCAACAAAACCACCACGCAGCTTGAGACACTTGTAGGCCTACCGGTGCGCCAGGTTTCCAGTACCCTCTGCAAAGAAAGTTGTCACCTGCTTACTGCACCATGTTCGTTTAATGTGGTTACTTGCATAAAATCACATGTCCTGACAACTAAACTGGTAGTTGCAACTGAATTTATGAGGAGTTCGTGAGGACCCAAGAAGCTGACGCGCACTCAGAACGCCATCTTCAGAGTACGTGTTTTACGTCATATCATTGTCAATGAGGGAGATAATGAAAATAAAAGATTTACTGAATGACTCGGAGTGAAACAGCGTTTTGTATACTAATTTTTCATTTAATTAAAAAACATCGATTCACTCTAGGCAACTACTGAGTGGTCAAATCAGTAATATAAGTGTTTCAAGTCATAGATCAAAGTTTTTACTTTCATTATCTCCTTGTTTGGTAATGATATGAAATAAAACACGTACTCACGAACGGGTGATCTGAAAGTGTGCATGAACTTCTACATTCCTAACAAATTCCTCATAAATGTAGCTGCAAACTACCAATTTTGCTGCAGGTAACCACGGTGGCCACTCTAAAAGGTACATTGTGTAGTTAAACAATTTTTCTGTTTTCCATGCACCAATCCTTTTAAACATTTTGGGTGTGTTACGCGTAGTATGAGGCGCATAAAATGTTGTGATTGCAATCTCGTTTCTTCATGCCATGCCTAATAAGCGATACATTGCTCCCAACTGCTGGAGGGGATGTGTTTGATCACTTTCCTTACAGCGCAGATTTGGCACCATGTGACTTACATCTCTTCCCGACATTAAACAAGTGGTTGGGAGGACGACGCTTCTACATCATGACGAACTGCGAGACACTGTGACAACGTGGTTGAATAGGCAGGCGGCAACTTTCTTAGATGGTATTGGAGAGCTGATGCACATGTAGGACAGTTGAAAGATGTACGCACCTTTTCACGATCAAATCTATTTCACAATTTCATAGTCATAATTTACAGCCCATCGGAGGTTGAAAAAAAAAAATAACCCTCGTACTTGCAACATGATTAAGTTACAGTGTCAGTTATTATTTAAGCTCACGCTTCATCCTTAGCGGTCGTAGTTCACACGAATTCACTTAAAGAAGAGGAAAATAATAATTACACGACGTCTAACCTTTTATCGAAAAACAGCATGAAATGGTCGGTTTTATAAAAATTAAAAGAAAAAATTAAGAGAAAGGAGAAAATACGACCCAAATTAACTATCACTTATTTGCATCGATACAGCAGGCCCGCACAAAGTGTGTCTAAGAGTTATAAGAAGGGGAACTTATTTTCGCGAACCAGCTTGTTTCAGTACCTTTCGTAGACATCAGTACCTCTGCTTCGTGGTTATTGGCATCGTGTCTTTGTGCGTGACTGTACCAATTAGAACAAGGAACTGCGAGATCACACGTCTACGCCAACAACTGTAAGAGTACATACATCAAATCTCTGTCCATGAAGAAGAGCTCAGATTGTCCACTTAAGGCCCTGAAACGAAATTTTTCTTAACTATTTTCGCGAAAATCGGACGTCCCTAGTTATAACATGATAGGATTCAGTGTATAAGTTGAAAATATTTAGATGTAACTAGGGGAGAATATGCATTACAGCCGATTTTTACTTGTAGAAGTATCTGTCCAGCTTAAGGTGGCTGACTAGATAACCTGCATTTATGTGTCTAACATAACATAGATGGCGTACAAAGGGTGCTGCTGACAGGCGTGAGCCACTCAACCGGCGTGCAGTTCTTTGCTATTAATATTTTATTGTTGAACTTAAAGCGGTGACCATCACATTTTAACTGTGATGAGTATAATGTAAGCGACAACGCATATTTACAGTTGTTAGTATTTTCGGTAAATATTTTCACACATACGACGGTTTGAAGAGCAGTTTTTAACCATTTGAAGGGACTTGAAAATGATGTTTCTAGCAAGAGTATTGAACTGATAGGGAAATACACTTGCAGAAATGTTTAGTTGAGTCAAACAAAACCTGCTCGGCGCAACTAAGTAAAAAGTATATTGCGAAATAAATATTTTTTTTTTCGTGAGACAAAATTATTTATTTTTTTCTCATACTTTTTTTCTACTACCCAAATGTGTAATATATATAGTTAGTACCATAAAATATTTGTTGGAATGTGCACGGAGTTTCGTGTCGTGCTTAGCAATAGAAAAAAATGGTAGAACCGAGAATCACACTTGGGACGTAAGGCTCTAAGGATAGCACATTAGCATCCACAGCCACACTGAGCGTTGATGATTGACACATGCTACGGATATATGTCTCGCCTAATACATGAGAATTACGCATACGTATTATATCAATTTATATGTCTTTGTTTTTCGTTTCCTGTAGAAATGGTTTAATCAGGATTGTTTGTGGTTGAATGAAGCACTACAAAATGTAATTACAAATATAGCTATAATGCTAAATATAACGGAAATTGCCAAATAATTTTCGAGATGTGATCGCGAACGACTGCGTTCGCAAATAAAAAGGTTTCTTGGCTGTACATTTATGTACTTTCAAACAAATTACTTCATTTGCATTAACCTAACATGTCATTGTCAAGACGTACATATGTTGTTTGCTCATGTAAATATTTATGTCGCCCTATTGAAACAAATATATGGTAAAAATTTATTACCGTCCAAAGTTTTAAGTGTGCGTTCTTCTCGTAGCTCAACAAATTCAATGAACGTCAAATAGTTTAGTCAAAAAAGAAACACTCGAAATCCACAGAAACACATTTTAGCGTAGGTAAGGAGGCTCTTTCAGGGCTCCGTCAACCTGCTTGTTATAAGCTCAGAAGTGACTGAGCTATAAGGGCGGCCTTGATACGCGCACCAAATACCATATAGTCTCTAATAGCAAGAGATGAACTAGCGTGCTAAGTTCCCACCACCCACTATAGTATAGGTCTTTAATGCGGTTACCATATGATTTTATTTGGTGTAAAATCTGTAGCAAAGATCAATGCACGATTATGAATGTCTCAGGTTTGTACATTTTGAAGCATGGCAGTCTGAAAAGGCTGATTTTAACTGTGTTGTAGGACTTATTTTTGGCAAGGCTCAGGTATGCGGCTGGTGGTGGGGACAAGCGGAGCGCTATGAGGCCCCCACCACCACCCTGCCGTTCTGCCTTGCCTTCTCCTCAGCTTCCTACTAATAGCAACAGTGTTATTCATAAGTGAGTGAGAGTTTGGTCAGCGCTTAAAATCGAGGTCTTCAGTGCTGGCGAGGGATGACATGAGGTGAATGTGGAGAGGCGCCGGAATGAAAGGGCCGGGGAAACGGGCGATCCCCGAGAAAACCCGCCGACCAACGACATCGTCCAGCACGATTCCCACATGCGAAAATCCGGGGACCGACTCTGTCGGGAGGCAAGAGGTCTAACCCCTCGACTACCGCGGCCCCTGTTATTCATAAGCATGGTGTATTAACAATGACATTCCATCCTTGTCCAAAATGTATATTCGAACATTGGCATAATGGGTACACGTGGAAAAGTTTCGTAAAAAAATTATTTACGAAAACACTGCAATGCATTTGACGCGAGTGGTACATCAGACATATAAAACCGAACAAATTCACAGTGCATAACAATGTTGTAGGCTATGATTACACTCATAAAAATAATTATATGTATTTTTTATATTTTAAAGTAATTGTTTAAATTTTTAAATTTTCAATTCAAAATTCAGCATTTTTTATTAAATACAAAAATATTTAATTTATTGTTTTATATATGTCAAATCATAGCCTACAGCACTGTTATACACCGTTAATTTTTTTTCGGTTTAATAAATCAGTTGGTTTTAGCGGCGTACATAAAACCGTGAAGTGCATATTTTGACGTTTACGACTCATTACGCAAAAACTATAAATTAAGAGATACACACATTTCCTAAGAGGAAGATTTAATCACAATTTATGCCTAAAATAAGGGAAAAAATCTTGTACAAATATAAAATTAAAAAAGACGTTGAAAGCAGAGGTGAAACGCGCCCTTAAGGCCTGTCATTTGTTAATTAGCCCGGGCTTTCTGCGTTCAGTGCGAGGCCTGAACTGTACAACGACCAAACATGGGCAACTCTGGACAACTCCTCTCCTTGCAGCGACCACGGCGTTGTTTAGTTCACAAACACGACGCGACCCACTCACATCAGAGCAAACGAAGCTGATTGCGAGTGGATCTAAGCAGGTATTGAACTTTTCCCCGCCCCTATACAACAAGTCGCTGACTCGTCACTCGCTATATTAGCTCCACCGTGCAGACATCACTCGTTTGTCAACGTAAAAGCAATACCGTAGTGCAAACACTATAACGACTCTAGTTACGAACATTTCATGCAAAGTGTTTTAAATAATATTAATTAAGTTCATGCCATTTAAAAAACAAAATACGTAAATTCACACATGAACTGCGTACACCAAGTACTATGCTCTCTAGTGTCTACTTTTTTATCGATATGACTTTTTTACGCGTAAACGAGAGCAGATAAAAATCTGTTTGGCAGTTTTGTTTAAAATTGCCTTCTTCATGTTGGCTGATGTTTTTCAAAGTAGTAAATAGTATGATTTTAACTAATTATGTAATAAACAAAATTCTAGTTAATTGAGTTTTTAGTCAAAACCGTATAATTTCTTGCTTTGATAAAAATAGTTATTACGACAAAAACTATTTTAAACCAAACTGTCAGACAGAATTTTGATATCTGCTCTCGTTTAAGTAAAAAAAAAAAAAAAAAAAAAAAAAAAAAAAAAAAAAAAAAAAAAAAAAAAAAAAAAAAAAAAAAAAAAAAAAAAAAAAAAAAAAAAAAAAAAAAAAAAACATCGCAAAATCAGAAAAAACTAAAGAGCTTGGCCTTAAGCACTTAACGTCAACGGTATAATGCTAGGGGAAAAAGAGTATTCCTTAAACATGCGTTAGTAGTAACGAGACGTCGCTTCTACAGGAAATGTTTTATGCAATATTTCAAGCAATGGAAATAGTGATTATCATATATTTCAGAACGTAAAGTTATATATACATATATTGCAATTAATTCGTCATTCAAGCAAACAAAAGTATCTTATTTCGACAAATTCATTGTATGTACAAGTATTCTGTTCAGCTCACCAAGTAAATTAAGTGTTAAATAAGTATAATATACCACTTTTATGTTTATTACCATTTTCGAACATGGTTGGTTTGTTCATTTAATAATGAAAAGAATGAACACTGACGGCAAGCCAGGGGTTGTTTCCATCTCGGAGAAGCGGATCGACAAGATCGGACAGCTGACGCTAATGACGTCATACGATTATGCAAGATGTCTTTCGACTCTCTACTTTGGCTGATTTTTCGACGCCACGACATGAATAACAAAAGCTCACAACTCTGTGAAGAAATCATTGTATAACATGCACTGTCACGAATGATGGCGGAGGGAGATTATAAAAAAGCTGTTTAATTAATTATATATTTAAATCAACTTCAAGGCTATTTAATTTATATCATCATTGTTATGATACGTCCAAATATTCAAGAAGATTAAAACCATTCATTGGCTGATTGTTACAAACACTCTAGATAAAGTTGTCAAGATTACATAGTTTATTAAAACCAATACAACATTCGATTATCAACCATCTTGAGACTAAATATTTTGAAAGTTTCTTAGTCAGACCTGCGATGTTTTTCCTGAACGAATATATATTCATAAAAAACATACCGACTGTAGTACTAATTTGTAAAATTAAATTAAATGACAACCATAAAAATATTGAACAATAAAAACAATGCTGCATCATTTACAAAGACTGCACGCACCACTTGACAATAGGCTGTTAACTATAAACTGAACACTGATTACTATTTTCTGTGAGCCATTATGCCTTCATCTTTACTTTTTAAAATACGAAATCTTCCGTGTAACTAAAAACTAGTGTAAACATTTCACAACTCTCAAAAACTTTACTTCTACATCCCTAATAAATATATTTTTCGAATGTTGAAAGTAGTGGGAAGTGCTAATTTTAAAGTGAACCGCCTATACCAGTCGTTTTCAGACTGCAAGTTTAAAAAACCGTTGTAGTACCAACTGTAAAATTTTATCACACAAAAATAAACTAATATATTTTTTAACATCGAAAATGTATCCACAGACTGTAATGAACTTACGTAACGTTAAAATTTAGCGACCATAAATATATTTTAAGAAAATGACACTACTGCACGATTTGCGCCACCTTTAGTTTTTTTTTTTGTGCCCAGTATAAATTGTACATTTATTTTAACAGTGACGAACCAAAATTCACGACAAGTCCCATTGTTTGCAGACTAATACAAAACTACACAAGTCTTCAAAAGTTACACATAACGTTTTTTTTTCTGTTAATGAGAGGTGGTGATAACAAAACGTAATTTAGAACGAGGTATTATTTTATTTTGTTATTTACATTTTCTTCATAGCACAACAGGTTTGCCATTAACTGTAACTTCGAACTTACAAACATAAACACGTTTTTAACATCTGAATATTACGTAACTGTATCTTCTTGGAACTTGAACACGCACTCCGAACTTCGTGATTCGCAACATAAAAGAGAAACAGAACTGGTATGCTCGCACTGCTGCCCCAACAGGCCCGTAAAAACCACACGAACGATTTTCCGATGACAGACGAAGCCACTGCTCGAGTATCAACTCGGTGGGAGGAACACGAAGTTTTCATTCTTCATTCCGTGCGAGGCTAAGCGAGGACTAGTGTTGTCAGGCACTGCAAGCTCTTTCTAAGCGCCAGAACAAAGACTGTGATTGATGACGGCTTCAGGAAGTCGGCAGAGTGTTGTTGTTTGAGAAGACAAACAACCAGCCTTGAATGCAGATAACCTCACACGGACAGGGGCTGAGAAATAATATCCGGGCGTAGCTAACAGCGGATGTGCAAACAACGGGAACAGCTGTCGTGATGCAGTTGTTTGCAAACCGTGTATCGCAGTAACGAGAAAGTTTGCTATTGGCGGAGTATGAGTGTGTTCAAGTGAGAGTGACAGAGACATTGGCGGTGTACGTGTGTAAGAGAATACGTGGGTGTTCGGGAGAGGCGCGAACTGGTAATTGGTCGTTACGAAGAGCTAGGAAGCTGTGGTCATTTGGTAAATGAATTGACTCTGATGTAGGCTTAAGTTTACATTTTGACTCGTAGCAACGCGACTACAGCTACTCGGAATCAGTCAAGATGAACTGTATAAAATCGAAACGTTTACACAAAAACCTTTTAAAAGATACATGCACAAAATTTACGCTAATCTCTCAATTTTATTTATTTCATTTGGGCTTTAAGTCTCGTCGACAATGATGTCGTAAGGGACGGTTACACACAACTTTTCACAAGAACAGGAACCAGGGAAGAAATCGGCCATGGCCCATGTGAAGTAATGACCTCAACATTCGCCTGTAACGATTTCAGGAAATCATGATATATCCTAAATTAAAAATGTTTGGAGCCTCGAATCGAACTCAGATCCTTCCGAATGCGAGTCCGACATGTTGCCATCTCCTGGGTTTTCTTTCTATAACATTAATTGCCAAGGGTATTATACGGTTTTTTCTGATAAGTACCGCTAGACGCTACAATAAAATAAAATTAAAAAACTTTTACTAAGTGTTTTAATGATGTAATAATACGAGAACGTACTGGCATTCTTAATTATCTATACTTTTTCGACAAAATTTAAAATAAAAGTTATGTTGTTATGTGTATACTAGTGTGTTTGGTAAATAACTAAAGTGATATATTAAAATATTCGAAAATTAGAATCAGAAACTCATATCCGGTAACAAGAAATAATAAAACAATAAATCCGTATGATGGATGAGAGTTACGATAAATGAAAGATAACGATGTGAACTTCAATTGGACGGTGTTACGCATCAGTAGAATATCTCCACCAAACAGATTTGAAACAGTCTTTTAAAAAATTCAGTCCTATGAAGTTAAAATTTATAACTAATTCAAAGTTGAATCATATTTTATACACATGTAGCAATTGGCACACGTCTAGCTATGCATAGCACCGCCCAATTAGCGGACAGGACTGAACAGGCTCGGTCACTACAGACCAATGCCGGGCAAGGCTTATGGAGACGTTGACGACATTCGTGCTAGCGTTACCTCGGCGGTTGAGAGGTTGAGATGAAACAGAATAGCTCACAATTCAAATCTATCATGTTCACATTGTTTGCTTGGCGGTATTAGGAGCTTTTCTTAAAAATTAAAACCTCGCAAAATAAACTAAATCTAGGCCATGAAATTAACGGAATATATGAAGGCCATGCCATCTTGTTTCTACAGTTTTTGAGATAATTATTCTTTAAGCTTAAACGAGAGCAGATGTTACAAATCTGTCTGGCAGTTTTCTTTAAAATGGTTTTCTTGCCATGATACGTAATTTTTTCAACACAAGAAATTATACGATTTCGACTGCAAAGTCAATTAACTACAATCCCGTTAATTAATTACATAATTAGCTAAAACCATAGTATTAACTGCCTTGAAAAATTCAGCCAACATGGAGGATACGATTTTAAAGAAAACTACACAAAAGAGTTTTGATATCTGTTCTCGTTTAGGCGTAAAATAAATTTCTCTAAAAAAAAAAGTAGAAAGAAGAGAGCATGGCTAACCGCAGTTAGGAGTGTTGTCAGTTGTTTATCGTGTTTGACGGCAACGAAGCAGACGAACACAAACCAAACATAGCAGAAAACTGGACCGGACAAGAAATTTATTTTTTGACGACGAATGACTGCAGTGGTTCAAGTGTCTGTACGTGACCCACACAATTACTCGCACTACAGTTAATTCTATATACATACAATCTGGCTACTACAAAAATTTAAAGTTCAACCCCATTACTTTTATGGTTAAAATTTCTTAGATTATAATTTTCATGAGAGCAAAAAAGTAAAAATTACCGCTAAGCAAGAACTGCAAACAAGATGAATTTAAATTGCGAGCTTTTTTGTTCTGACTCTCAGCCGCCCGTGTTGAGTCACATGAGAACGACAGTCTCAAAGCTCCATGTTGAATTTTTCATTTATATATCATAGTGTTTATTTCATCAAACTTACTAAAAAATACTATTATAGCGTTTATAAGCATTACCTGATGATTTTGAAAAGGCGAGAATAGATTCATAATTAAAGAAGAATATATTACATTACGTCATCAATATTGGTAAGATGATAAGGATGTTTTATCATGTATTTTACTAGAGCGCGATAACGATACGTTGTTAATGTGTTTCTAAACATCATAATACAAAAAAATAGCAATTACACATCGGCTTGAGATGCCTCATCTTAAAAGGCTGCGTAACCTCATTTGTTAAAAGTATTCATTTCTACATAATAAATTAAGGCTGTGATGATTTACCAGCAATATTTCTTTATAGAAATAATGCAGTCTACGATTAGGTGCGTATTATTGAATGGAATTTGTACTGGGAGATATTTAGTCTTCACTAAATGAAAACAGAAGATTATCAAACAATTTCATTAGCTGGGTTATTTCATACGTACTCTTTAATAGTTCCGATACAATGAGCAAAAGTAAATAAATAAGGAAATTCCATAATGAAATATTTTCAATTATAGTTTGCCAAATTTGGGATCAGGAGGAAAATTCAGCATGACCAGTGACACAGGCTCTTATTAAAGGGTCATATCGTGGTCGGCGTTGTTCCCTGTCGTACACTGGAAGCACGCCGGAAGTGGGAAGCACTCACAGTCGACGTGCCGGGACACACGCTTCTACACAGCGACGAGACAAGAGCAGTTTCCGCCGAATGGCGCGGAATGACCGGCGCAAACGCCGCTCTGTGGTGCCGGGCGCCACATCGATTCCTCTCGGCGATTCATTAGGCGAGACAAAGCGAACGACAGGAGAGCTGGTGACGGCAGGATAAATGAGGATGGTTGTGGTGACGTGGAGAGGAAGGGGAGGGTTTGACCACGCCACCTGTCGCCGCAGTTCGTGTAAGACTGTCAATGTTTGCCAGTCGCGGCGTAGACACGACACCGTAGATGTGGCAGACAGCGCGTAGGGCAGTTGTTGATTCTGTAGGCGTGGCCTGAACACACGCATTATTGCAATCACGACGAAACCATTCATCTCACCAAAATGCATTATACACGGGCTGTCTTATGAGCAGCCCTCGACTAGCGCATGGACGGCGTTGCAGCGTGTCACGCGTATTCTATTTTACGCAAAACCGGTTTACTTATTTGTATTATGTTTATATACGAAAAGAACAAACTTGAAACTTTGCTTCTATGTTTTAAAAAATTCAGCACGCGTGTTAGAAACATGATTTTCGGGCCTCTCAAAATGACTAATCGGGTTTTTTTACACTGCTGCAACTGCGAAAATATTACCTGAATTCGTAAAGTGCAAAGCGAGAGGCATGCGTTGGTCTTACTTCATACTATTAAAAAATAAAATGCCGTGGTCACCGCTTAAAGACACGTAGGAAAAGACTACAACGGAAACCTTGCACGCCAGTTTGGCGCGCTGTGAATAGAGGCGATATGCTTCTCGTCAAGTGTGGGACACTGGCTCTTATCACAAAGCTGTTCCCACCAGTCAAAGGTGGGAATTCGACACCGGGAAGACTCCTCATAAATAATACAAAGTATACGTAGGGTTAATTGTAATAGTATGAAAACTATAAACTGAGTCCCCCAGCAGAACTTTTAATTAATAAAAAAATAGTTTTATAGTGTCAATAGATGTAAACTCCTAAGAGCGTTGAAACATTTACACTGGTTTGTAGTTAAATGGAAGTTTTCTTATTAAAAACAGTAAAAATAAATTAAAAACGGCTGAAAGAAAACTTAACGGAGTGCTCACTTTATCGAGGCAACGTACAGTTAGTGCGTACTGAGGCTACGTTTAACTTCTTACGGGATATGGCACACAGAAACTGAAACATCGTTATTAAACTGCACACGATGCTTTGCAGAGTGGTCACACTAAGGTTATCTATAATTGAAAGTTACTTGTCCTGACAACAAAGTTAGTAGTTGAGGATTTCGGAAGTTCACGCACAGAAGGCCCGCTTCAGAGTACGGGTTTTGTCACATCAGAATCAGCGAGGAAGAAAACTTACATAAAAGCTTTACTTAGAGATGTATGTGTGTGTTTCAGCTGCCTGGGATCTACCAATTTTTGTTTACAATTGCTACGATAATACGCAGAATGCTAGCAACAAACTGATCTGCGACTTTAACAGTGCTGTACTTGTTGTTTACAGTGATGTCCACCATCGTCTGTACGCTACACACATCACGTGGATGTTCGCAGGATTGCCTATGCTCTAGGCTCTGTATGTCTGCGCGAATATGAGCATAAACAGTATGCCCTGGACAGTTGCAACAAGAGGGCATTTTTTGTTACACAGGTCTCAATTCTCAATAAACCATCTTCAAATGTTCGAAAATCCTGACGGTAAAAAAGTTGTACGCAATTAGAGGGTTGCCACCCTTATTATATTCGTAAGAGTAGAAGGTAAAAGTTGTATCTGCTGTTGGTTTATTAAGCAATTATGAAAATATTGTTTTTTATGTCATTTAGTTTCCGATAGTTTAGGAAAATACGATTATGTATTTTGATATTCAAAGACTCATAACTCCCTTAATTTTAAGATGAGGCGAAAAAAAACTGCTTGTTTTTTCATAAGGAATCACCTGCCAGCGTTTGTCAGTGTTAATTTGACTCACCCTTGTGTGTGTGTGTGTGTGTGTGTATATATATATATATATATTATTTTAACCTATTGAAGTTTGTCAGCGTAGTCTTCAGAACCATTCTACGTTTATACATATACACGCAAGCACGCACGCACACACGTTTGCTTGTTTCTTTGTCATTTTAAAAACATAACTTTGATCATAAATATTAAGATAACGTTGGAAACCTCTGACACTTAAAACCTACTGAAAAACAGCTCCAATGAAAATGATCAAGGAAAAGTAAAACTGTTACCTCAGCTATAGCTGCCGCGTCACTTATTATGTTTAAGTCTAGAAAACAGACCACACGTCCTCTAGGTGCAAACAAAAATATATAATGAGTTTTTTGAACACCAACCTTTTTTTTACGATGGGATGAGACGTAGTACATGACTTTACACGTATCAAGTAGTAAGTGGGCTTTACGTTGCGGCAGCCATAAGGCGAGGGGCCGCAGTGCTCGAGGGGTCAGACATCTCGCCTCCCACCTAAGCGATCCGGGCTCGATTCCCGGCGGAGTCGGTCTCCGGATTTTCGCATGTGGGAATCGTGCCGGACGATGCCGCAGGTATAGAGGGACAACAGTCAAAGCGATGTGCGCAGAACCCAATGTCAGACGACCGTCCCTTGGGCGGAGCTTGTGAAAGAGGAGGGGGTCAGTTGAGCTGTCAGGCTCTTTGTCCTTGCCTCAAAAAGAAAGGAAAAGGAGGGGATGGAATGTGGGGTTGGGAACCTGGGCGAAGGTCGTACCGAGGGGAGGG
>PNEQ01127028.1:0-18571 GCA_003012365.1 Medauroidea extradentata | reverse complement strand
AAAAAAAAAAAAAAACAAAAAAAAAATTCAGATATAAACGACGATAGGCTATATAAGTGTTAAAACTGTAAGAATAAATTTATTTATATATGTATTAATTTGCGTTAAAAATTTTTTTCCGAAACCACTGCAGAACTAAAGAGCGAGGCCTTAATTACTACATAAAATTAAATATAATTTTGTTTTTTAATAGCACTTACACTCAAGCTTAACTAGTGGAAGTCTGACATGTGTGGATGTAATTTGTCGTCGGAACGTTGTTTAGGTTCATTTCCTGTCAATAATATCGCACAAGACGAGAGTAATCCGTTGGAACTTATCTGTTTTTGGACTCTATTACGGTACAAGTACAGTTGCAAACAATTTGTTTCCACTTAACACCTGAGATTATTAATTGAGAACGAGTATATAATCGTACAAATCCTTGGTGCCAAGGTAGTCTCCAAACCACTGTAGTTTTCTTTGCTTTAAAAAGACTGGAAGACGATTTACAGATATCGTTATGGCAGAATTATTATTAGGTTAGTCAAATACGAACGAAAGATAACGAAAAATGTACTACGGAACACTTAAATACTACACTGAAATTCAGATAACCGTTAACTGACTGTAATTAAAATCAGCCGTTGTGAAAATTCTCCCAGTCGAAGTTTTGTGAAAATCTGGTTTTAAAGAAAATATACACATTTTGGTATGCCAGACTTACTGAAGGTAAAACAAACTTAGTCCTTATCGTAAATATGTGTTACTAGTGGGATCTGCTAGAAAATTATTAAGTCTTATTGACTTATATTCCCCACATTCATTTTTTGGACATAGAACATTTTAACAAATGCCAGTTAAATTTTAAACCTTAACTGTGTTTGAAAAAATGTATTTTTGAGAGTATCATGGTGGGTTAGTGTATCTTAGTGCGTATGTAATCTGGCTAAATACGAAGTACTCGCCTGAGTTCCAAATGAACTGTAATGATTAGTCGTTTGGAGCCATACTGAACTTAATATTAATGTTTATTTAACTACATGTTAGGAAGGTCAATGCGATGTACTAGTTCAGCAAGGGACAGTTTCTGCTGTTAAATACTGTGGTGTCGGTAAGATGCGAAATTTATGCTGGCGCTTAAGACTGCCAGGTAGATAAATAAACGCTGAAAACATCAATTGATTTGTACGCTTTTTCCGAAGCCAATATTGATAAAGTATTCAATGACAATCCTAGATAATGGTATTTGCCAACTTTGTGAGTAAATATTCATCCAAAATTACTAATTCCTTACGCGTGATCTCTTGCGCCGCAGTTAAATGCACGAGGTTTTAGCGTCAGAAGCTGTGCCTCAGAAGTTCGTAACACTGGAAACAATTTTGTTTAAAACATTGGCTAAAACTATTGTCTTGGATTGCTATTGTTTAATTTTCGCAAATTGGCTTCAAGAAACCTACAGTTACAGATTAATGATTCTAGCGTTGAATTATGTATTCGGCAATGTTCGGTCTCTAGATGGCAGCGTATATTGTGCCCCTTACCGACACCAGCACAACTGTCAAAAACGCCCAAAAGAAATTGTATAAAATTGCTAATCTAAGTAGAAACAAGTTTACCGATGCTAACATATCCTTGAGGAGAGACGTGTTGCAAGAAGCGCAGGCAGGATATTAATGTGAGCTGGTTGTTGGTATTCTTGCAGCGGACTGTGGCAAGGAGGAGGGAGTCAAGTGCCAGAACGGTGCCTGCCTGGACTCGCAGTGCCACTGCAACGACGGCTTCGGAGGCTGTGGTTGTGAAGTGCCAGGTGAGTTCTCTCTCTCTCTCTCTCTCTCTCTCTCTCTCTCTCTCTCTCTCTCTCTCTGTATACATATACAGCAGTTGTGTAGTAGCACAGTCGCTTTTAGTACAAGGCTGTGGAATTTTATGTGGTAACCCTGCTCAAGACTAAATAGTAACACTGACGTGAAATGACGTGCGACTCATTTGATATAGACGAACTCTGCCACTGATTGGCTACCCCAGGCTGTCGATAGCAGCCCCGTGTCTGTTAGACTACTGCACGTTACGACAGGCTTCCTATTGGCCTGACTGCCGGCTAAGAGAGCAGCCACATTATGCTGATTGGCTGTAGGCGTTTTTGCCATGTTGCTGGCGTGTGTGGCTGCCAGCTATTTCACCTCTGTATTCATAAATATTATGTGCCAATGCTCAACAGCATTGGTTTTTCGATTACTTGTTTGTCTGTTCTATTTTTCGGCGAATCACGGAAAGTGGCCGTTGGAGATGGCGCTATTTAAACGACCCTCCTGGGAGCAGGGTTGCCATATCGAAGAACGAGACACAGTACGGCATAGCTGGTGGTCACACTACTATCCTCCTACCAAGGTTATCTGGGCTCGGTAGCCTGTTGGGTCGCTCCTGACGACCGATGTACCGGAAAATGTATATTTTCTTGAGGCACTCCCTGTTTCGCTCGGTCCTTTCAATCCGTCACTGCTCACCTCACTTCACTCTCACCGGCGCTCAAGATCTCGCTGTTGCGCACAGACCGAACCCTATCCTCTCGCCGTATAATACAGTGCTAACTCACTTTAATTGCGGGTTCCAATCCCGGTCAGGCATTTCGTGGTTTCCCAAAGCCACTCCATGAGAACGATAGGATGATTACGTAATGCGGGTGCTTGCCAATTTACTCCCCATTTCCTGCGTGTATTTCTGAGCCACTGAAATCGTATTCAGTAATATCGCTTTTAACTTGAATTTTTGACAGTTTAGTAAAAAATCACTTTTTTATATGTTTACATACTACTCTTCTACTTGTAGACATTACTTCTGACGATATTTTCGTCCAGTTAAAAAATTTATGTCGTTTATTAATTTTTCTTTTCTTGGCTTGTCAAATTCGAAATGTTACTCTTTGTTTAATGTATACCGTACCAATAGTAAAAACTAACTCGCCTTTAAATGTAAGACGATTGACAACGACCAGAGTATTTTTTAAGTTATTTACCGAGAAAAAATTTAATATTACACACCGAAATATCTCCGCACTTAAAAGTTTGTGAAATCGCAAAAATGGGCCTCACATTCATTACCTGCATAGCCTACATGCCTACCTTCAGACACTTGTTCTTTCTGTAATCCTGGACATAGTTTGCTTTACACTTGCGCATGTAAAAGAATAGAAGCTTATTAATGAGTGGTTTGTTCATCTCATAATATAGTTACTGAACATAATTTTAATTTTGCGGACTTGCTAAATATTTTGTTTACTTAAGGCCATGTTACTCCTGCTTGTTTGGTAATATTAATTTTTTACTCTTAAACAAGAGCAGATATCAAAACTCTGTTTGACAGTTTCGTTTAAAATCGTCTTCTTCATGATGGCTGATTTTTTCAAGGCGGTACTATGGTTTTTAACAAATTATGTAACTAACGAAACTCTGGTTGACATTTTATTCAAAACCGTATAATTTTTTGTCTTGATAAAAAAAATTAGCTATCACGGCAAAAACCATTTTAAGCAAAACTGCCATACAGATTTTTGATATCTGCTCTCGTTTAATCTAAAATAATAATAATAATAATAATAATAATAATAATAATAATAATAATAATAATAATAATAATAATAATAATAATAATCGAAAATACAGCAGAAACAAGAGAGCATGGACTTAACATTCAACAAAGTTGTACATTATATACTTCTTGACTCGAAGTTGCCGTAGGAGTCTTAGCACAGACTTAAATGTTTCTTAACTTAGTAATGTGAAAAAAGGCGATCTTATGTTTATAGAAAGGCTTTTAGCATTTTAATTTACACCTTGGGCAGATTCCGCGTAAGTGCTAGTAAAACATTCAGTGTGGTGATGTCGGCGCTTGCGTGGTTCCTAGAATTCTGATGTAGAGCATAGTTGGTGCCTGTAGTATCTCGTAATATAATGTTGACTCACCTCTACTAATGGTTCCCTGTGGTAGACACGCACGTCTACTCGGCGATGCTTGTTTGTACCGTCTTGCCTTGCTGACAGGTTCCAACATGGCGAGGTTCGATTAAAAGAAACGACATGACGTCTTGCACGTAGGAAACAAATTGATTTTCATTTACATGGACTGGAATACGCACGTCAATCTCTTTCGTAGTACTCGCATTTAGCATGCGCATAGATTTTCGGGTTTATCTTCGGTCCTGTTAAACTACCACACGTTTCAATTTGAATGTCTCATGTGTTTTCGAGTCTCAATACTTCGAGGTAGATTTTACGCGGTCATTTGAACAGCTGGACTTGAAAAGACCATGCTTGCTCTTGAGTATGGTAACTAAGATCTGATCGAGATACTGCTTTCGTGATCGCTTGAAAACGTTACTCGATTTGCTGTTTGAACTCCTCAAAGCTGCCCAGACTTAATCCGTGACTTAATACAATTGACTTTTGATGTTCAGATCACGTCGCGCGTGTCTCATTGTGAGTCAGTTCAGCAACCAAACCCGGACCCCCATAGGCGCCAACCTTCGAGCTGTCAGGAAGAAATTTATGGTCTGAGGTAACTGACCTCGTTACAGTTGGCATCCCGGGAGGCGTCCAATCATTGCTTCCAAAAGGTACATTGTTCGGTACTCTGTACGGGAAGTGTGAGCATATGTTTAGCGTAATTGCGCTGTTGCGAGGGGGTGGACCACGGATGCGAGCGTCCCGATGGTAAATTGCCGCCCACAGATTGGAGAATGTTTACGACTTCGACGTATAAGGTAATCAAAGAAGTGAAGGTTCACCGTTGATAACAAGGGCGGCTGAAAGAAAGACACTCGCGACTTGGAACTATGAGCCAGTTAACAACAAAGTAACATAGCCACAAGGTTATAATGTCGTAAATCGTTGAAACTTTGCTGTAGTCACCTCTCATGACTAACGTTCCATGTTAGTTTAAAATTAGAATATTTAATTTTATGTATCAGGCTGTTAGAATATCTAACTGGCTAGGGTAAGGAAGGTTTGCTCAGTGATGTAATAAGTTCGCCTGATAACCAGGTTATAAATAATAACCTTCAAATTATTCAGGTTCTCATAACTTATTGGAAGCCTTTAAAGACTACTAAGTTACTATTTGAACGCCTCAAGCTGACATTTTTCCCGCTCAGGCTAACCTCGTGACTTTATTTAATGGCACAAGCTGACCTTACGACAAACACGACTACTATTATAGAGTTGAATGCATTTACATGAAACATTCATATTCATGATAATTTGTCGATTATATTCCTAGTTAGACTAATTTTCAAATTTAATATAAAGCACACACAGTAGCTCTGGTTAATACTTTCGATGGTTTTCAAGTTTAGTAAGATAGCGATCAGGTTAACTTCAATCCGTATATCTTACAGATACAATTTATTACGAAAGTACAGACTTTCCCTCAATGGCGTCCCTAACTACGTGAAGATAAAAAAAATAATTACATGGATTCGGCCCGTTACTAAGAATAAATATGATTAAATTTTTGTAACTCGTACAGTAAATAAATAATAACTCTATCTGACGGTCATCTATATGTGTAACAGAGAAGGCATACGCCCATTCCTGGGAAGCAATGTTTGATGTCACTTTGCTTTATCTCTTACTTTTCACGAATTTTTTGCGCATTTATGTTTATTTAGAATTTAAGTCTGCTATTTCACATGTTAAAATACTTTTGACCCTTCTTATCAATATTAAAAAAACCTGAGGATGTTTTTTAACTTATTCTAGTTTATTATATGCGCTTCAGTATTGTCAAGATTTACTTAGAGGTACAAAGTGTGAAATGCAGCTAAATTTTATAATTGTCATATTTACCTAATATTCTTTCGATTTATTGAGTTAAACATTAACTAAAATATTAATAAATTATACCAAATACTAAGGGAAACGTGCATGATCTATTGAACTGTTTATGTTTATAATTTACGTGATAGCAATAATTCAATTTAAAACTTTTACATTGCAGCAACAACAATCAGACGGGAAGAACAAAACGCTGCAGATACTGACATTTCTAAAATGAGACACAAATGTAGTTTGCTAGTAACGAACAAGGAAACTACTCTAACTGAGATTGTAGTAAAGGAGTATGCTGTTGTGCTCTCGGAACTGTTAACGGCGAGAGAAGAAACTGGTTTCTACCCTAGGGTTACTTGTTTACACTAGCATTCAAGTCTCTGAGATGCTCTGAGTTTTACTGCCACAACGTGACATGACTATACGAATTTTCAAGGAAGCAAGACTTAGGTACTCAAAAAATGTAATTCCTTAATGCTCTAAGTAGATAAAGACCACGTAACGTAAAGAAGAAAATACTTCGGAATTTCTGTTATTGGAATATTTGTTTATATTTCCATCGACGCATCTAACAATACGTAATGAAATGTATGACGTGACCAACTCTCACTCAGGCCCTGGCTGATTCAGATCTTTCTTCTCCGTGTACTTTTTACCAAGGTCACGAAACTGTTCGACGACACGCAAAACACCCAATAAATAAAATAACATGTCACAGTAAATAATTGTACTACTTCTACAAAAAAATTTTCTGGAAAATAGTTTCAAATATACCTTGTAAGACAGTTGAAATTATTGTAAAATTTACTGGAAACACTTGGAGGAAATACATTTTCAGCAAGTTCTTGTAAATTTACACTTTTTATTTGTGGTTTTACTAAAAATACTAGGTAATGTCCCCCCCCCCCAAAAAAAAAAATTAGCCACGCTACGCCTATGATCTGACAACGCCATAAGTATATTGAAGCATCTGTTATTTTGCACAATTCCAATGACGGAGTCATAAGGTTGTTCGTTCGTAGATATTAAATCACCACATTTCAGTTTTTAGTGTCTCGTCACATAACAGTGGATTGTAGTCAAATGCCTAACGCTATACTTAAATGATGCGAACACTATGAAAACTGAAAAAAGTACGTTGAATTATAATGCTATTGACCGCTGAACCCAACCACATTAAGCAACTGCACATAACTATGTATGAATATTTTAAGGGATTTTGATTCAAGACGTTAAGACGTATCTGCGGACCAACCATAATCAGCGTGACACTGAATATCGTGTTGCCAAACTGAGCACTTGGAAAAGCAGGGACTTCAAAAAAGTACTTTGATTCACTGTAACATGACCAGTTGATGACATTGTGTTTAATGGTGTTTTTACCAGCCGAGCACCTAACACAAACATAATATAAACCACTCAGTGAACTTGCTGATTTCAATGCACCTCCAAGGGCGACCGGTTACGTCAATAATGAGTCCTCTTTGTTCCGAGGTGCAGCTGGTCTGCGATAGAACCAAGTTTTTCACGAGAGCTCATCATTATACTGAATCTTCGTTGACACAAATGGAAAAAAAAAAAAAATGATATTTGAAAATAATCGCTCTGATCGTTGTTTAGAACAGCTGTCCGTGCAGAAACAATTTTGAAATAACGAAAAAACTGCAGTTGACACAGTCCAAAGTTGAACAGATGAAAATCGTTACTGTCAAAAAAGTTATATAAAACTATCACAACGCGTAGTCCAGAAAATTTAAGGGTCTATTGCAGAGTCATGTGGGGAAATCCTTTAGGTTAGGTAAATGTTAAAATGAGGAGGACTTGAGTAAAGTCTCAGGATTTTTCGTTTGCGTTGCACAGATAGGAAATTTAAATATCTCAATTAAGGAGAAGTGTTACTACAACTTGGCGAGAAAAAAAATTCCTCTCGTATATAAACTAAAATGTACATTATTATAAATTTAAAATCCATAAAACTAACGTGAAGGAGATTTGAAAATTTACGTTTTTTTTTTACATAGCTGAATAAATGTGAAACGAAAATTACAAACAATACTTTGACGACTTTGTTATGAAATCGTCTCGTAACAATTTTTATTGAAAACAAAAGCGCAATTTTACAGCGACACCGCTTTCTTTTTTAAATGTTCAACGAACATTCATTGTCTCGTATATATACCAGTGCGGTCGTTCCTTTACACAATCATTATGTTCCTTATCAAAAATATCACCAGCAAATTCAAAATAAGAATATAATTCTTCCCCTTTACGGCATTCGGTTTACGGCCACCATGTTTGAGTTGCAGCTTGAGTAAATCTCAAGGAAGGTCTGACGACTCCTTGAGAAATCCCCAGTTTTATCTGTAGCCACTTATCGTCTCTGCAAAAAAAACTTATCACATCATTTCACTCTGAGAGACCTTGTATTATTCTCAAGTTGCTTGCAATCGGCCCCAAAATAAACATACGAACAAAATATTATACGATACTTATTTAACTAGTAAGAAGAAATGTAGACTTATACGACGATTTAGAATAAACACTTAAGCATTACCTGATAATTCTATTGGAGTCAAAACGCAACCTGGCAGTTCCGTGCAAGAAGAAAATTCTGTGAAGAGCCTTAACCAATCAATGTTTCCCAAATTTCTTTCAACAATTTGCAAAAGTTGAATTTCTTTGAAACCCTGGCTCCAATCCACTAAGCGCTCTCATATCGTGCTTGTGACAGGTTTGAGAGTATAAGCATGTTGAAGTCTCGGTTGTTCGATCAATAAATAATTGCATTGTTGATGCCATTAACGAGTCACAAATTAATTGTACTACACTGGTGTAGTTAATATTTCTATAGTGTTACATGTTTCGTAAATCTTACTTGTTTTAAGTCATTACTAAGATGTACTTATTTATTTTATAATGCAAAATATTGTAATATTTGATGTGTTCCTATACAACGTATTTTACTATTGATATAATAATTTATCTCTTACAGCTTTGATCAAAACTACGAATGAGCTGATAATTTTCCTTGTAACAGTTTATAGTATTAAGCACACGTGTTCCAAGCAGAAACTTAATTTACGTCTACAAGTAAGGAATACGAATACTCTAGCATATTTAAAAATTAATTTGGCGACTTCCCATGTCTTATTTGCGGCACTAAAACAGACACGTTCGTTTCCATGAAGGAAAGATAAGAGAAGGTTGGTTGTAAGAGACATGTTATTGTTACAGACTAGCTTGTGTGGTGTAGAGTGTGAGTGTATGAGGCAATGACGGCGAGTTGTATTGCTTGCAGACGAGAACGAGTGCAAGTTCAGGCCGTGCGATGTGTTCTCGCACTGTACCAACACTCTGGGCAGCTTCCACTGTACCTGCTTCCCCGGGTACATCGGCGACGGCTTCTCCTGCCACGGTAAGTTTTCTTTAGTCTCCTTGTTTGTGCAGCGTTAACTTAGCTCGTCTTAGGGTGGGTTTATTATATAGAAATTAAGCTTTAGGAATTATAAAGTAAGCGTTTGTCGCGCACATGGAAACACGTGTTAAGTAAAAAACAGCTCACAATATAGTCATAATTCCAGCCAGTTGGAACAAGCGACAATACCGCCATCAGAAGGTAGCGATGTGAATTACTTATTTTGCGGTAAGTAATTGTTTTTCCGGCATTTTGAAAATTGTCGTGTTCAGTATTTTCATTCAGACAGGTATAGGTAAAAATGGATGAACTAACATAGCTGGCTTTGTTAATAGATTTGACCGTTGGTGCTATTTCTCCGCGCGTTAATTAAATAAGTTCTTACATATGAACAAAGGTAATAAGAAATTTTGCTTTGGTTTAACCAATTATTTTCGCGTCGTACGTGGTGAGTAGATAAATTCAAAATAGCAATTGTATTTAATACTATAGTAATTTGTTAAAGCTGTGAGATGATTTTCAAGTGGTCACTTCAATGTTTAGTGAATAAATTCGTTGGATGGCTATAAAAGTGGTTATTCCGGTTGATATATTTAATTCAAGTAATCGGTTTCTATAAATATTTGATCGTGTAATGATATCTCAAGGGGGGATTGATCTATAATGAGCTTGGATGTGTGATCTAACTTTCTCATAAATCATGGAATAGATTTACTTACGCTTTTCATGATGGCAGGACACAAGCTATCGTTTTGCTTAGTTTGAGGGATCCATGCAGCACGCAGCATGGTTCCGTTTAGTGATCGTTGTAGTCGCTCGTGTAAAATACAACTTTTTTGTTAGCTTTTTCCCGTTACAAAATAAAGTCGGTGTTAGCTTGCAGCTGTAGTGACAAAAAAAAAACATGACACATCCAGAAGTTATCGAGGGAAAAAGACGTATGAAACTAGGGTAGGCAGTGTCCAATATTGTTCTCGGTAGGTTTCTTACGACAAAGTAAACACTTCTGAAGTCCTAGTTACTTTTTATATTTAGCCAATTTGTTTATTACCATCGTTTATTAATGTCAAAACGTCGGTGAAATTAAGAAACCTGTTTATAGAACTCAAAAGTTAAATGGTAAGGAGACAGTAATATGTATTTCTTATTCTTGACACTTTACCGTGAACATCCGGCACTGTATTTGAGCTGTACTGAGGTTTATTCTACTACAGTTTAGGAAACTCAATGTTATTAGTTTAGCAAGGGAAAATTCTGCCACCAGTTGAGCTGGTGTCGGTAAGGGGACTACGTACTTTGCCGAGGTCGGTACCGAGTATTCGAGAATGTAGTTTAACGTCTTATTGAAAAGCTGTTCTTCGTTTGTTCTATAAGACTGTATACGCAAGAATTTGTTGCAGTCACATTCGTGAATCCTCGGTACCGACATCGGCAAAGTTCGTAGCCCCCTTACCGACACCAGCACAACTGGCGGCAGAATTTTTCCCTTGCCAAACTCATCCATAAGAAATTCGTTTATCTTCCTAGCCTATAGTAGAATTAACATAAGCTGTACACATGTGTCTCCAACAGATAGTGCATATGAATTATACAGTAATGCTTTTATTTTTTTACATGACCAATTTGACAGTGGCCATATTTCTGGCGAGAATACGGAATTGCGCACTGTAGGCCCTACCGAAAAAAAAAAAAATTAACGATTGTTATAAATCATTGGTGTAGACCGCGGTCATGAAACTACAGGTATGGACACTAGCCTATCTACCGATGCTATTGAGTTGACCCCTTTATGACTGAAAGCGCCACAAGTAAGGAAGTGTTATTTTAACAACGAAATATAGCTTCGTACTACCAACCGGTGCTCCTAGCGGCTACAGTACGAACTTGCTACTCGTAGTTCCATTTAACGCAATGTTAAAACAACACCAGAGTGCCAGTGGTGCCAATCAGTCATAGAGAATTAATTTTTAACTCCAAGTGTCCAGACATGTTCCCCTATGGCCTGCCGTATGGCGTGCACACACAGCGAGACTGGCCTTCGGCGTTGGTCTTGCAACTCTTGGCCACCAACCGCCGCGCCCGCCTGGAGGCGTCATCTCCGTGAGGTACTCGTCGCGTCGCAGCCAGGCGTCCGTTATGCCAGTGACGTCACAGACGGCGCCGCACCTTTCACCTTGCCGCTCGACGCGCCGACTTCCCCATCCTTCCCTCTCCTCATCATACCGCGAGAGTACGAGCACTGCTGTGCCATGCACGGTGCCTGCCAAGGCCGAGATCAGTATATACTACTGCTTCTTATCTCGTGCGCTCATTCTAACAAGATGTTCACAAGCTCACAGGGCCACTTTATGAGAATGTGATAATGTGCGCTTGTTGGCCCTCGTACTTTCCTGACAAGTTGCCTGCGTTGTCATAACTCTGACCTCGGCCATCCTGGCTATCAATGACGTTTTTACATGCACTTTACATTTGAAAAACTGATTTCACAGCAACTATCACGGTTTAATGGGAAAGTCCATTCATTTAAAATTTTAAATAATGTTTTTTTATTCCAAAAGTGAGGTCCCTCTAGAATATGACGCTCAGGAAAATTCCTTTTTTTGCCTTCCTCCCTTTCTTATTAGATACGGTCTTGGAGACCTGGCATTTTGGCGAGTTCATTTGAGAAGAGGCTAGAATCCTATAATCTCCTACTTTCGTACACGTGAGTTACTTTTGCTTTTGGGTCAGTAGTTCTTAAACACGTCCTTGTGGACTCGGAACCATAGGCAAACTTGCATTGAAACACTTGTAGACTCATAAATTACCTTGCCGAAAATATAAATAGTCACTGATATGAGCAACAGCTAACGTCTTATAAGCAGCCAACTCTCCTGATCTATAATGACGATAGAGACCCGGAAACTGCGCGGAACCATTTAAGGACAAGTTATATTTTGAAGTCTTTTTCTTGTAAGTTACTGTCTCGATTGTATCACAGTTTGTTAAACTTGTCCCTGAGGGCTCCTGCACGAGAATACCCACTCATTACAGTGATGTGATACGACTCCCTAGAGCAGTAGCCAATGAACAAGTAACTGAGGACAAAGTATATATAGGACTGTGGAGGCCAGCCAACTGGTCGTTGGAACCGCGACATTTCCAGGGCTCTAGTGATGATACTGCGTAAAACGTACAACCTACGAAAGAGGTGACACCCTCCGAGCACAACCTAAGCAAGTACAGGTCTTCCTACATTGTCAAGCTTACCTTATTATTGAATTATTTCCTCGAACAACCGCCAGTGGTGCTGCGTTAAAGTGGTCTCCGGGGTGGACGTTTTTCGCGCGTTCCCGGCTATCAGAAGCAGCACGGACGAGACAGCAAGTGTATTACACTTCATCCTAGCCTCTAAGCGCAAGTCACTGAATTAGCATGCAGTCTTCTTGCGGATGTATCACCTCTACGATACATTCAGAGGCGATCTCGCCATGTTATCATTTTATGACGTCATATTAAAGATAAGGTTGTGTTGTACGTACATATCGTAACTGAACTATCGGTTACATGATGGGCAGAAAGAAGAATATAGCAGGGCTATGTAGAGATGGGTTGATAAATCACTGTCTGTGAAGATTTCACACTATCCAAAACATGCGATAAATGATCCGTCTAAAGGCACTGAATGTATAAAGCAATACTCGCGGCTGTTGTCCAGTGCTTGTGTAGGATTTTGACCGTTAGCGGTGATTTATTAATCTCTTTCACAGCTTCGTATTCTTTGCAGAGCTGACACGAGTTAACCGCTGATCTGAAGTACAATTTCTACAACGTCCCAACCTCCAATTTACGGTTCCATCTTTAAGAACGTATATGCATCTCTGCATATGTATATATGTGTATATGCGTGTGTGCGTCTAATTTTCGAGGAATTAAAATGCGATTTTTGTACGTAAATTTGTTTTATCATGTTTATTTACCAAACTTTTTTTGTGCGTTTTTAACACGGGGCACCATGAAGTTGCTCTTAGTGCCAACTCGGTACGTAAGTAACAACACAATTACACTAACTATAAAAATCCTGTGAAAAGTAGTAGATTAATGTAATATGTATAAGATAGAAGATAAATGGGCTTTACGTCTCGCCGGCAGCGAGGGCATTAGAGACGGTGACACACAACTTGGTAACTACGATGGGAGTTGGGAAAGGAGTCCGTTAAGGCCTTTGTTAAAGAGCCATCCCAGCATTCGCGTGGAGCTATTTTGGGAAACCATGGAAAACCGAAATCAGGATGGCCAGAGATCGAACGCGAGTCCTCCCGGAGGCTAGTCCAACGTATTACCGTTCCGTCGCCTCGCAAAGTTATAGGTAGTATTTACAATCACTGTTAATACTGGCAAACCACAACGTGCCAACATTTAGAACAAACTATTTCAAGTGGAACCTTCTCCGTCATTTAAGATGTTATTTTATTTTTGCTATAACTTTAGTTTGATATATTTTCGTAGATTTGGACAAGCTAGGGCGTAGAACATCGGAAGTATTAAATCTGACATGATTAATGTAATCCGTTCATTAACTTAGCTTGCGATTTTGTATAACGGATTTATTTACAATTCAACAACTTGATGTCTGCAATCTAAATTAAAGAAACAATTTTATAGATACCACACCTCCTTAACTCCGGGCCCGCAGCGGCCGAGTTGTCAAACCACACGCCTACCACCGAGGTGATCCGGGTTCGATTTCCGGGAGGCTGGTTCCGAAAATTTCCGTATGTAGGAATCGTGACGGACGTTGTCGTTGGCGGGTATTTTCTCGGGGCTCTCTCGCTTCCCCTGCACTTGAATTTCGTCGCTGTTCGTCTGTAGTGCGACTCATTTTATATCATCCTTTGTTCATCTCCAGGTTGGCGGTTGGCAATGTGTTACCACCACTTTCCTTAATCAAAATCATGGCTGAAATTGTGCAAGAATAATTCTTGCATTGGCGTGCGGTCCCCTGGACATAATCGCCTAATTTATTTATACTTGAACTCACGATTGCCGTATTCTACACCTTATCATGACCAAATATACAAAAGTAAATCGGAAACAAAAGTTATTACAAAACCTTTATTAATCCAAGATGGCTGCTCATGTTCCATATTTTTGGTTGCGAAACTTATTTCCCCTGTCGGTCTTCACCAAGTAGCGATGGGCTACATGTAGGTATTGCCACACCACAGAATATTTAGGAATACAGAAGTGAAGTAACCGGGGTAGAACGGGAAACGTAGTCATAGATGCCAGTAAATTGGCTTCACTGGCCAGCAACATGGCGGGAACGTCTACTGCCAATCAGCGTAAGACAGCTGCCGTGCTAGCCGAGCAGGCTGCCGAACATTCAAGAACCAAACAAACACGGAGTTGGTATCTACAGCCTCGAGCAGCCAATAAGCGGCGAAGTTCGCCCGTATCAAATAAGCCGCCACAGCATTTCAAGTCTGTAATGCTGGTATTACTAGAGATTGGAAAAAGTCGCTAGTTCACTGACCTGCAGGCTAGCCTGCAAGAACAATATCAGTGAACTCTAGCAGACAACAGTTGTTTATTTGTTGATCACTGTCACAGTGATAACAGACCTTCATTTAGATGCGTGTTTGTTATTGGTTCAGCTACTTCCTGGGGCTGTCAAAAGAGTCAAGGCCCAATTGCGAAGATGCCACGAACTCCCTATATAGAGACATGTAAAATTCGCGTTTTCTTTTGGGCTTAAGCTAGAATTCCAAACACTGTAAGTTTGCGTCACTTTCGCAATTGGCCTTTGACTTATTTGACCTCTCCTGGAAGTCTCTGAGCCCATAATGTAACTGTAGCGAATACAGACCTAAGTCACTTTAAGGCGGCCGCCTACCCCTCGCTTGAAATGCGTTGCAGTGTGTTCGAATACAATTTTTTCCTTCGAAATTATTCCACGTGTGCCCATTGTGCCAACGTACGAAAAGAAAACAAACTTCAAGCAAGGTCGGAACCTCATTTTTAAGACGCCATGCTCATGAAAAACACTGTTTCTAAGCCCTCTAACACAGCTAAAAACCGCCTTTACAGACTCCTGTACTTCAAAATGTACTAACCGGATGTATGTGAAACTCAGATTGTGACCTGCACTGAACTTAGTTGCAGACTTTCCACCAATAAAATTATATGGTCACCGCTTAATGTCCCATAGCAAAAACCGTTCGGCGGGAACCTTGCACGCTAGTTCAGGGCTTGGCACGTTGAGGCGACGCGGCATTTGGTGTGCGCTTCAAGGTCGACCTTACAGCTCCGTCGCTTTTGAGCCTCTCACGCGCGGGTAGGCGGCGCCCTTAACAGCATGCAGCTAATGAGTATCTGATGTCTGCTTCAGTTCTCAAGTATTCTTGCAAGCTAGGCTACAGGTTAGTGAACCAGCGAATTTTTCCGGTCTCTAGACTAATATATTCAGTCTGTGGCCGCAGTTCACACGATATAATAAAGGGGGAAGGTTATGAAAGTTGCGGACGTCGCCGCGAAGAGCGGGCAAGGGTGTATAGAACGGGACTGTATATGGCGGCGCTTGAGGGCAACAGAACTGGACTGCGGGCAGGAAGCTAGCTGGTCGACGAGAGGATCTCCCAGACTCCCAAGACTTGAGAGCGGCAGGACGTTGCCCGGTGTCACCCGGCCGTTGATCCCTGCGCCGGCCGTGACGTCACGTGACCCCGCCCCCGCCCGGGACGCACACCGCCTGCGACCAATATCTCACACCCTCACCCCTCCCCAACATTTTTGACACCCTCGTCTGTGAGGCTTATGTACATGACGCATGGACGATGTGTAGTGTGCCGCTCCTATTCTTTTCTACGCGAAACGGCTAAACGTATTCGCAATATGTTCATCTACGAATAGAAAGCACTGTAAAAGCTAAGCTTTTATCATATTAAAACTGCAACGTACTTATTGGAAGAATAGTTTTGGAGCCCCTCAAAATGACTATAAACGGCAACTGTAACTGAAAAATACCACCCGAATTCGTAAAACACAACGTTGGAAGCATGCGTTGGACTGTACTACAAACTTTCCACAAATAACATTTAAGGGTCACCGTTTTAAGTCCCATAGGAAAAAGAGTAGTTGGGAAACACTGCGCGCCAGTTTAGCGCGCCGCTAATATAAGCGATGTTGTTGCCGTCGAGTGTGGAAAGTTGAACCTTATCACTTCACTGTCTCCGCGCATAAAACGCGGAACATTGTATCCTGTGTATAGCACTCTTGAAGTCCTTTCTACAATAATACGACGCTGCGACAGCGACACTGCGGTAAAAATAACTCGCCAATTAGAGGCTAGCTCACCGACGACGACGACGACACATACGGCTGCGAGAGAACATGCGCTAACGCAGCCACGATTGTTGCTTGCGAACAAGAAGAAAAATAATTTAGTAATTCACTTGCGCCACTAGAAAGAAGCTGAATAATACCGAAGTACATAACACAAACAACAGAACAGGAATAAAATGAGAAAGTAAACAATTTCGGCAAGATGTCGAGTTTGTATCCATCACGAATTGCGTTAACAAACCATAACAGCGCGCCAATTTACGCCTTCATTTTGTTTCGTGTAGCTTCCTTTTTTTTTTTTTTTTCCGAAAGAGGCACGAATCGTGCCGCCGCAGTATTGTAGAATCGAGCGTCGATATCTCGCATGCAGCAATCGCAAATCGCAGGTCGCTGTCGAAGTGTCGCACTGTTGTAGAAAGCAGCAGGTTAAACGCCTAATGCCCAAGGCCCGGTAGTTTTCGCGAAAATATTTTTGCCCCACTCTGTTTCAGTGTCTTACGTGCACACCTGCAGCTCAACTTCATGATTATTGGCAGAGTATTTTTGTGCAGAGTCGTTGTTCATTTGACTATGCCAATCAGTACACGGATAACTGCGACACATCACGTCTGTGATTTTGCGGGTTTAACCTCCATACGCTGGGTGTTCGGCCCAATCACTGACCACAAAGCAGAGATGCAGGTGCGCACGTAAGGCATTGAAACAAAGTGGTGCAAAAATCTTTTCGCGAAAACTACCTGGCCTTGGGCATTAGGCGTTTAACCTGCTGCAGTCAGGTAAATTCTGTTTCGTATAGCTTCAGTAACATTGTCAAAACGTTCAAACATAAGGTAAAAGAGTTAGTGTTTGACAAGATTCCTTTATAAGTAGCATTGCCACGTTTCTTGTTAGGTTTATAAAACTAGCCCCCAGATCACTACAGGGGAGGCACAATGTGCTAGGTAGAACAGTACGCACAAGGAGGGTGACACAAGACATGGCTTCCTTTTCAAAACCATCAAACTTCAAGTTTATATGAAACTGTCATATGCGTGTTTTAAAGTTAAAATTACATAACGTACTATCAGTTATTTTATGTGCCTACATTGCTATTATTTACTAATTAGGATTATAAAACAATATCCCTTCCCAAGTTACAAATATAAATTATAGATCCGCACCTGCATGTAAAATGGGAATATAACGCGTCCCATAATCCTCCCCCACGAAACAACAGAAAATATTACCTTCTGTCTTGGATGGCTGGATAATTAATTTACTGACTAATACAACATTTACGTTAGTTGTTCTTTTTTTTTTTTTCAGTTCATTCACAATTGTTTGAGATATTCCGCGTTTATATCTCCCACGTTGCTCTAGCTACCAGTAAGATGACTTTTTGACAGATTTTTCGTGACTAACCTAGTGGTTAAGGCCGAGTGCCCTTGTTTCTACAGTATTTAAGATGATTATGTGTTAAGCCTAAACAAGTGCAGATATAAAAAAATATGTTTAGCAGATTTGTTTAAAATGGTTTTCACCATGTTTTATATTATTTTCAAGACATTAAATATTGTGGTTTATGTAATTATGAAATTAACAAAATGCAGGTCAATTAACTTATTATTCGAAACCAGTCAATGTCTTTGTCTTGAGAAAATTGTCTATCGCGGCAAAAACCATTTTACACAAAACTGCGAAACACAGTTGAGATATTTGCTGTCGTTTAAGCTTTAAAAAACAATTCTTGCAAAAGCAGTAGAAACGAAAACAAGGTATTCCCAAGGCGCCTAGTGATTACAGCAGTAGTGCAAAACAGAAAACATTCGCTCTACATTCAATACTAATAACTAGAGATGATGGTTTATCGCGGAAAAACTTGACTATTTGCTAGGCTTCAACATACGTTCAACTTATCAAAAGATTACTGGCTTTTCCTTGTACGTGGAGCTACTGCCCTATTTGACTGAGCCAATAAGAATACCGCTATTTTAATATTTAATGCATGTTATTGGTCTGCAGACAGCTACGTTGTGTCAGTGTTTTCAAG
>PNEQ01127027.1:0-18571 GCA_003012365.1 Medauroidea extradentata | reverse complement strand
GAACAACATATACATATTCCTAGCATTTTTATAATTTTATCTCATTTTGACATTGTCACTTTTGGCAGTAAACCGACGATATATAATCTCACTAATCTCAGGTTTGGGGCACCAAATACGTTTCCGCGAAACCTTAACTCTCTGAAACTTTGTAATGTCAATAAAGTTAAAGTGAATATTTTGACAATATATAATTGAGAGCACCGTCACCAATGGTTGTGCACAGGGTAAACAGAAGTTTCTCATTCGATTAACCACTTACCTTAGGTGTCTGTAACTACCCCACAACGTCAAATTGGCAGTTTTATAAATAAGGCCCAGGCGAAGGCGCTGTTAGTGGCAGGGACAAACTTAAGACTGCTTTTCGCGTGGACAGCTATAGCTACTTATCCTTCTGCAGAATTAGTTCAACTAGCCGCTTGGACATTCTAACACTTGATGACTGAAGTACCAATCTTGTGTACAAAGAGGTTTTTTAATTAAAGTAAATATTATCAGTTACGAATAATACTCGCGAGCAAAGCCGCGGGGGACTGCTAGTACTTTTATAAAAATATAATGAAACGTTGTGTCAAAGAATTGAATAGTCGGCACAAATTTAAGGGGAAAAAAATAGTTTATTGTGAAGTGCAACCTTATGGAAATTATATATAAGAACCCAAAATATTTTATTCCACATAACTTGTTCGTGTCTGTTACATTTTCATAACTAGGTAAGATATTTCAATCTGGCTCTTGGCGTGAAGTTGAAGAGTGGATAGGGCATGAAGCAACGTTAAATAAAAACAAGCTCCTACAGACACATATCCAGGTTTCAAGATGTTACTAGGCTACAGAAAAACTAAGGGGGTGGGGATATTGGTCAGAACTTTACATATTCGCTTATCAGAGCGATGTGCAAAGTGGGCAGACAAAACCGTTTTTGAATCATTACAGCCTAAGAAGTTCCAACAAATTTAACCCGTGTAAACCATTCTTAAAATCTCTGGACTTTCTAACAGCTCTACTGGAATAACTTTTTGTTTCTACACTATGTACTGTAATTTAGTTTACACAGTTTAACATAGCCTACTGTCAACATCGGTTTACCTTCATTTGTCTATTCAGTTAAGTTAATACATTATTTCATGACAGTAATGATAGGCTACTGGTTGTTCTGCCAGAAGGCAGGTTTAGAACCACGGAGGTCGCCGGGTGATGGAAATCACGACGTTTCCCCCCACCTCTCGGGTCAACTATGGTGGTTCGCCATTGACTTCCGCAGTATGAGGACAACACAACACCCAGTCCTGAACCCAGAGAGGCAACTGTAAATATTGACCTCAGGGATCGAACCCGGGAACCTTGGCTAACCACAAGGAGCTGTAACCACCGAGCCAAACTGTCAGACTCAAGACAATTAAATATAGAATATAGGCTACTTTCTGAAAAATAAAATTAGCCAGCTACCAAAAAGTACATTCGTTCTAGGCAGAGGCAATAATTATGGAACGGAAAAATTCGCGGGTTCACAGACCTGTCCGCTAGCCTACAAGAATATCTGTGTACTCAAGAAGACAATAGCTGTTGATTAGCTGATAGATTCCACAGTGAAATGGACATGCGTTTAGGTACATTTTTGTAACTGGCTCAGCGAATTTCAGAAGATGTCAAATAAGACAAGTGCCAATTGCGGAAGAGGCGCGAACGTAGAGTTGCTGGAATTCTAGCTAGAGCCTAAAAGGAAACGCGAATTTTACAGGTCCCTAGGAATAAATAATTCGAGGTGCGTTAATTTCGCGGATTCATCTAGAAGCAACTTAAGTTCCTCAGTCCTGTCCACGCACTGGCCAAGCTCAATTAACCATTGACTTCTAACTGCACAAAGCTGGTCTTTATTTACTACTGACTTGCAGTTGTCAAAGACGTGCCATAAGTAGGGAAAGGAGTATTTCGCTAGATCAACAACATGCGTATTAGAAGCCATTGTCCTATTTATACACAAGATTCGGTCCATTAACTGCTATACTCACTGGAACAGCACACAATGAACACACGGCTTCTAACATGTCGGACATTGTACTCGCGAATTATTCCTTTTATTAGCCATAAGCACGGTCGTAGAAGAACAGGTCTGGACACTCACCTATCTACCAATGTATTTTGTTTGACCCCCTTGTTGTTCGGCTGTAGTTCACCAAGTTACCGAGAATGTTGTGTTTTATTGGCGCTGATGTTAGGGCAGTCGAACTCAAACTTCGCTCACTTTTTTTCCGTTGTTAAATTTATAAAGTAAATAAAGATTGCTGAAGCCTTTTCTTAAAATTGTGAGCGAAGGAAGTATTTCATAAATTGATAAAAAAATACGTTTTGATAAATTGTTTACTTTAGTGGAAAGGAAGTGGGCGGAGTTTGAGTCCGACCGCCCTAACATCAGCGCCAATAAAACACAATATTCTCGGTAACTTGGTGAACTACAGTCAAACAACAAGGGGGTCAAGTTTCCAGGCGAGTGTCCAGACCTGTTCTTCTACGGCCGTGGCCATAAGTAAGGGCCTGAAAAATTGGCGTATTCTTTTAGGCACAAGCTATAATTCCAGCAACTATAAGTTCGTGTCATTTCCACAATTGGTCCTTGACTCATCTGACACCTCGTGTACATCGCTGGGCCAATAATAAAACATGTTACTAAATGCAGGTTCATATCACTGTGTCGGCGAGCAGCTAATTACCAGCTGCCGTCTGCTTTTGAGTGCACATATATGCTTGGAGGCTACACTACAGGTCAGTGAACCTGCGAATTTTCCCCGTCTCTAGTCAAGACAACCGTCAGCTAATCATACACTTTACGGTGAAGTACACTTGGCGTTCAACACGACCTACAATATGGAATATATCTTAGAAACTGGCCTACTTCTAAAGGAATGTTCTCGGGATTTCGATTTCGAGCACAGACCTCCAAAAAATAAGCCGGCGAGTATTAACCGATGTTCAGTGGTTATGGTTTTGAAACTAATTCACCGGGAATCAGTAAATGGCTATCAATAAACAGTGAATAATCGCCGAATGCGTCTTCCAGAGAGACATGACAGAGAGCGGGCTTCACATGTGCACGCTATCAGGGGCGGCGTGTAAACATACGAGGAGACGGCGAGCGACAACCAGTGCTCGTGTAGGGGTGGGGGGAGGGGGGAGTGAAAGAAAACAGCATCTCGCCAGAGTCAACAACACGTCCTGACGGACCGACTTGACTGACTGACTGGTGTTTCATATACCGGGGCTGCTGACGAGACAGGCCCCGCCCTTCGCTAGACCAGCTTCCTATGAGCCTGGTCGTCTTTGAGGCAAGGCACCACCCCCCACCCTTACACGACAGTACATACCCAACAATATAATAGTATTATGGAACCTCGTTAATACAAATCCTGTTAAATAATTAATAAATAAAAATTATTTGTGTTTTTAAAAAAATGCTGAAACTGAAAAAAAAAAACATTTAAAAAACACAATATTTTTAATAGAAATAATTTTATTCTTTATTTTTATGAGTATGACATTGTAGCCTGCGATGTCTTTATCCACTGTGATTTTTTTGAGTTTGGTATATCAGTTGGTTTTAGTGTAGTCGTTAAAACAGAAACACGCAAAATATGACTTTAACAAGCCATTACGCGAAAACTATCAGAGATAAAAAAAATTTCATAACAGCCAAATTTAGTCACATTTAGTATCTAAAATAAGAAAAAAATATCTGGTACAAATAAAAAAAACATTTAAAAAATGGTGATGAAAATTGTGGTAGACTGCACCCTTCACTTAATTAAAACTTCATAAAAATTGCATTTGCATATAAAACAATGTAATACTATGTTTATTTGTTTAAGGCAACCATTGGGGTGATGGTAATGTTTGCATTTTGGTGATAAACAGTCTGAAAAAATATTTACAGAGTTTCTTGGTTTTTTGTAAACACCTGTTAATCCAAAACTAATTATTACAAACTGCACAAAGTTCGGTCCCTTCAGGTTTGTATTAAAGAGATTAGACTGTATACTGTAAGGAATAGTTGCGATACAGTACATATTAACCAGTAATCACCCTTAGCACACTACGACGTGGCTGTGATCAATACAATGCATAATGTAATTACAAGAACAGGAGTTCATTAGCAGTCGACCTAGTTCAATAACCTGCATGTTAAAGAGTCAGAATCTACTGTCCTATATATATATATATATATATATATATATATATATATATATATATATATATATATATATATATAGGCTCGAGCCCCAACCATCTGTCCATTAACTGCTACTCGCTGTAACAGCATACGGCGGACGAATAGAAGGGACTTGAGTTTGCATAAATAGTCACTTCTATAAGTGGATCACTTGAGTACTCTCCAACACTTGTAACGATCGAAAAAAAATGTATTGATTAGAGTTAAGTTACGTTTTCAGAGTTGTGAAATGTTTACACTAGTTTCAAGTCACATGGAAGTTTTCGTATTTAAAATAGTAAACATAGAGACATAAAATAGTAAGCAGTGCTCAGTTTATCCTGAACAACCTAAAACAATTAAGATCATTGAACTAATCACATCAAAAATGTAAAGTTGCACACCGGAGGTGAGCAACAGACCGACGCCATTTAGAATAAATATGACGTTTGCTATACTTTTTTTCCTTCCACATTTATTTTATATATAACATCTGTCTACGGCAGGAGTATATTATGACTTGATTGACAACTTTTACGTGGTCGTCTGAATGGACGTGTTAGGCGTGTTTGAGGCTTGGAACTGTGGAAGCGATAAGGACGACACAGCACGCGCATCCAGCCTCACACTAGCCTCTAGGCGCTAATCAGTGCCCAGAGTCCTTTCGCCTCTCAGAGACATTCGCTAGTAACTCTACTATTCTATGACGCAAGGTATAATATTAAAGTAGGCTAACCATATAGCGTAAACTCTCTTTTTTTATTCTGCACTGGTGTATAGAAACCAGAAATTCGCATATTCTTTCGGACTCAGGCTAGAATTCAAACAACGGTCGGTTCGTGTTGCCTTCACAACTGGCTCTAGTAGATGCCAGAGATGCCAATAATACAGCAGCAACTACACGCCGTTCCAATCGTCTGGTACCACTGTGTCAGCAAACAGCCAGTTAACAACGGCTGCCTTCTCGAGTAAACACACACTCGTAGAGGCTAGCCTACATGCCAGAGAAACCTAGAATTTTTCTCGTATCTCTGACACTTTCTTTAAGAGGGCTTGGTACATGATTCAACGCAGGTTTCTCGAAGCCAATTTGCGAAAATTAAACAATAGCAATCCTAGACAATAGTTTTAGCCAACGTTTTAAACAAAATTGTTTCCAGTGTTACGAACTTCTGAGGCACAATCTCTGACGCCGGAACTTCGTGCATTTAACTGCAGCGCAAGAGATCACACGTAACGAATTAATGTTTCTGGATAAATATTTACTCATAAAGCTGGCAAATACCATTATCTAGGATTGTCATTGAGTATTTTATACATATTGGCTTCGAAAAAAGCGTAGACATCTATTGATGTTTTCAACGTTTATTTATCTACCACACACTCTTAAGGAAGCAAAAACGCCCATTTTCGCCATTTTCAGTCGCAAGAAAATGAGGTTTATAGATTACTGGAAGATTTAAATGTTAAAAATAAAGTGCAACGTTTTTTCAATGGTATTCCTCAGCAGGCATCGAACGTACACAACTTCCATCTATCGCAGCTCTACACACTGCTGGGCGACCTAAGAAAACAGTTCTTGCCAATTTTCGTGAGACAAAATTGCATGCGAAGAAGCAGGCATCGCCGTTTGCTACGTCTTAACAGGCTAAATTTGTACAAACACTAGGAAAAAAACTTTAACACTTCTCTAAGGAATTCGAAAGAAGCTACAATTCACAAATGTAGATTAACAAGTGCGTGAAACAAGCTATTTCATTGTTTACAACTCACATTACCGTACATTTTATACACGTGTGCATAACATAATAAGTTTTTAAATACACGTAAACAACCCTGCGCCAGATATAATTTTTAGAGACATATCAACAAGCGCTATTGCACAGCGAAAACCAGCAACATGATGCAGACAATTGAATAGGTTTATTTTGTTAATTTTTTACATCAGTGAATTATTAGGCTTTTGCTGTATTTTCGTTTGAATTCGCGGAGCAAAACATTCGCAACATAACGATCAATACGTTTCTCGCAATACATGTAACAGTTATCGTTATATCAGCAGTAGACAGGACATATAAACAACAATTCGTGCCTTGTTTTTAGCCATATCTAGCGACAGAAAGTTTTTGGGGGGAAATGCTTGCACCAGTTTGTTACAGTATTTAGATGAGCACGCCTGCAGTTCTGCTTCGTCGTCAGTCATTAGTACAGACCGGAAAAATTCGCGTATTCACTGACCAGCAGGTTCGCCTCCAAGAATACCTGTGTATCCAAGCAACTGCTCATTAGCCCATTAGTAGAGACATGCAAAATTCGCGTTATCATTTGGTAGCAGACTAAACTTCACTTTCCTATACATAACAGAGCATAATATGCTTTTCAATTGGCCACAAACTTTTATATGTTGTCATTCATGTGTGTTACATCTTTATAGAGATTGGCCTCTCTACCGTGTAAGCATTCTCCGCGGCAAGTCACGACAATATCAGCCAGCGGGGGACGTCGGACGAGCCTATAGTCACTTGGAGTCTAGTCGAAAATAACGCGAATTTTGCATGTCTCTACTCATTAGCTGCTCGCTGACACAGTAAAATGGGCCCGCACTTAGTTACATTATTATTATTGGCTCATCGACTTCAAGGTGGTGTTAAATAAGTCAACAAACAATTGTGAACGTGGCAATAACTTTCATGTGTTGGAGTTGTAGCGTGTGCCTGAAATAAAACGCGAATTTTTCACGTCTCTAGTTATTGGATACATTTAGTTCCCAGCGTCTCGGGGGTTCTATCAGCGAGGCATGGACGTGTGGCGTCGTAGTCTACCTTGTTATGGTTGGCACAGTCAAATGCAACACGACTCTGCACAAATAAACACAGCCACAGAATATTTGGTGATACAGAAGTGAAAACAGCTGGTAGAACGGCAAGCTCAGTCACGCACGCCAGCAAAATGTCTTCCCTGGCCAGCAACATGGCGGAAACACCTACTGCCGATCAGGAGAGGTACGTCAATTTCGCGGATTCATCCGGCAGCAGCCTAGACTTGTCAGTCCTATACACTCACTGGCCACAATCGATTATCTATTGGCTTATAACAGTACAAGCAGGTAGCAAGCGATAGCACTTCGCATTATTTCCTTGTTTACTACTGACCTGCAGTAGTCAAAAGGTATTTCGTAGCAGCCGCCAGCAAGTCACAGACATGACAATGAAGTACCTGACCTGCAATGTATCTGCGAAATGTACGTACCTCTACCGATCAGTGTTAAGGTGGCTGCCCTGCTAGTCGGCAGCCAGGCCAATAGGAAACCTGTAGTAAAATGCAGGAGCCAAACATACACGGGGCTGGTACCAACAACTTCGGACAGCCAATAAGCGGCCTGTTATCATACGCCGCCACGTCATTTCACGTTTGTATTATTATTTAGTCTGTGTCCGAGCCATGAAGCAGAGATGAGATGTGCTCATAAAACATTGAAACAAAGTGGTGCAAAAAAGTTTTCTTCGGGAAATTGGTCCCTATACACCTCTAGTACCTAGGGTCTGGCCCTCAAAACCGGCAGGTCTGATGACAGCATGATGAAGAGATGCTGCAGAGTATGTGTGGCGGTGGGCGGAGAGAGAGGTAGGGTGACTGACAGACCTGCACAGAGGAAGGACGTCACTCAACTACGAGAGCCACGCCCTCTTCCGCCGGCTCACATTCGTAGTCGTCCTTCTCCACTTCGTGCCCTACATATATCGCCGACATCCCCCCCTCACCCTTCTACACTCCAGCACCAACCCTTCACCGCTCCGCAGACTGAAAAGAGGCAGTAAAAGGGCAGCGATAGTTCACAGCAACAAGCTGTGTCGTCTACTGCGAAGACGTACACCAGTCTTGCCTAGACGTATAGAACATTGTACTAGTAAGGCGAAACGAAGTGAAGATATTTTTGTCAGCACTTAGCATCTAGGTCCTTAGCGTTGGTATGGAGCAGCACTGGAATGAATGGGCAGGGAAAACGGGAAATCCCCGAGAATACCCGCCGACCAGCTACATCGTCCGGCACGACTCTCATTTGCGAAAATCCGGGGACCAACCCCATCAGGAATCGAACCCGGAACGTCTTGGCGGAAGTAGGTGACACGCAGATTTGTGTGTTGAGACAATTCAAATTCACCCACGATCGACTTAGAAGTTTAATTTGCCCTCTTTTTGTTCACTAAAACCACCAAGGTACATACACAGAGAAGAGTAACTACGTGGACAAGATAGGTGATGAAAGAAAATATATAAATTAAGTATTAAATTCAAGGTTTCCTCATACATTTTGAACAAATATAATATAATGTTTTTTATAGTAAAACCCACAAAAAATATTATTGGTAATTAACAATAACAAAGGCTTCATACAATAATTTTATACAAAATATTCGGTATTAGAAACAATTATACCAAATTTTGCGTTCTACTTTCATAACATCAGCAAATTTCTCCCTAACCTGCAATTTACTTTTTAAAACAAAAAAAAAACTGCGTTTAGCGTTAATTTATTAGCATGCACTATAAGGAAACTTGGTGGCTAAAAGTCAATTGCTTTAAATTTGTACTGAACAGTTATTAACTTGTAGATATTTATTTGAATATTTTTGGCGACGAACAAAAAAATTTCACATCTTACATTTGTAGTACACTGATAACAGAAATACAACATGCGACACAAGACACAGTAGTTTTCCAGACAGAAGATTTACTGGTAAACTACTACGACTTGTTTCTTCTTACGCGTTCGTCATTACTTAATACTATTGAAAAATAAAATGTTGTGGTCACCGCTTTAAGTTCCGTAGAAAAATAACTACAAGAAAAACCTTGCACGCCAGTTTGGTGAATAGAGGCGATATACTTCTCGTCAAACGTGGGACACTGGCTCTTATCGCTACGCTGTCCCCACGCGTCAACGGCGGACATTCGACACCGGCGAAGACTCCTCTTAATACAACCGAGATCTTGGAAACTGTGCTGCAGTTGGACTTCACGGAATATAATGGGTTTGTGGACATACGGCACTGCTCAAGTTTTGTTCACAAAATAGACCTACAATTTCGTTTGTGCTGTTAAATGTTTTTCTTGCGAACTTACGTACATCTCTCATATTCGGAGTTTCCTTTATCTGTTTTGCGGTCAGTTTCGTTGGTTTGGTATGTTTTTTTTAAGTTAAGGTGGCCGTTTGTTCAAGCCGCTAAGCGGTGTGCTGAGCTTAAGCCGCTACAAGATGATCGGAAAATTGCTCAACGCACATGAGAGATGTCTGCTTAGTAATATGCTCGTTGTCGGCGAGAAGACTACACGCTAGTTCAGTAACCTGCACCTAGAGGCTAGGCTGAGGGATGATGCGCATGCTGTGTCGCCCTTACTGTTTCCGCACTTCTAGGCTTCGAACGCGCAAAACACGTCCACCCAGGCAATCATCTTATAACTCGTTGCAATTTAGTGAATTCCTCTGATATTCAATTTTGGTTGTTGGTCTAATCGTCAGACACACCTAGTTTTCGTCCAACAAAACTTAACGTAATAATGAGCGAGATATTTTGGTCAGCGCTTAACTTCGATGCCTTTAGCGCGGGTGAGGGGTGACAGGAGATGAGTATGGAGCAGCTCCGGAATGAAAGGACAGCGGTAACGATAGATCCTCGAGAAAACCCTCCGACCAACGGCATCGTCCGGCACGATTCTCATATGCGAAAATCCGGGGACCGACCCCGCCGGGAACCGAACCCGGATCGCCTTGGTGGTAGACGATGGATGTCTGCGGCCTTAACGCAATAGCGTACGTTCAGAAACCCCGTCTGTCTGCGTTCCTTTCACATACATGCTATTGCATTGAAACTTCGAGGAGTTGTACGTGCGCCCGCAAAGGTTTCTGCAAAAAAAAATCTTAGGGGGGAGAGGGCAAGCAAATAAAATGGGACAGAGGAGCAGAACGGGGTAGGGCGAACCCCACAAAAATAGTGAGAAAAATTTATTTTTCAAAGTGTTTCTAAAACGTTCGTTAATGACCCTTAACATCGTTGTTTTGCTCCATTTAGAAGTTTCAAAAATTTTGTTTCAGAATTTTAAAATAAATACCGTAATTTATTACTCATAATTTTACTATCAACTTGATTACACGAAGTCTAACGTGCCGAAAAGTTTTTTTTTAACTAATTTATTAATTCTTATGAATTTTTTATATTTTTGGTGAGTAAATTTAGTTAAGTACTATGACTTAATAACATTATTATCGCATTAAAGTGAAAATTATGGGACCGAAGTTACGGACAACCAGTAGTTCTTAATATAACCGCCTGAAGTCTGCATAAATATAGTGTGCTCGCCCTGACAACGCCGAGGGCGAAGGGGGAAAGAGGCAATAATTGGCAAGTCCATCATCAGGCAACTACGGTGACTATCAAGGCTGGACGAGGCCGGCTGTGGACATCTGCCTACATCTGGGCACAATGGCACGCCGACAACCTCAGCAAAGCAACCGACTATAAATCGTAATTGCTACCCTCTTCAGTCCTCCTGCAACCCTTCTAGCCCGCTACACTGTCTTCAGTGCATAAAAGATATAAGTCACTATGCGTTTCTAAATTTACTTTTTAGGGTCATGGGCTTCTATTTACATTTTATTTTAATTATTTATTTTTTAATCCTGAAAAGTAGTTCTCGCCGTAAAACCATCACAAAAATGAGTTGAAAGTTGTTTTAAGAATATATTTTTTTAAATAAAAAAAAACACTTTGCTTGATTATTGATTTTATGAAATTTTCTATTCAGTCGATTTTTAATGTATTTTCTATAATGAAAAAATTAGGCTACATAGTAAAAAGCGTTTTCAACACATCTGCGTGACGATTTACGCCGAATGTTCCATTTCAGGAATAAAAAAAATACTAATCGCAGAAACAAGTATAAATCGGCACCCGAAAGTTAAAACGTCTTGAGTACAGTAATAAATAAGGATGCGAGCAGAAGAAGTATTTACATGGGTACACGATATGTAGTTATGCTAAACTTCTACTATATCAACATTACAACATAGTTCTGTTGAAATTAACGAAACCCTAATTGATATTCTTACGAAATTTTCACCCGACATTAATATATATGACTGTAATGAAAATAAACAGTGCTAACATGATATCAAAACATTGTAACGTCTTGCAACATTATATACATTCAGAATAAAAAAAACCAAAAACGTCGATTTCGTTTGCAAAAAGAAATTGAAAAGTAGTATCCAAACTCTGTAACTCTACTGATAAGTATAACAAAATTCACAAGACATTTCTTAGAATTAAAAAAATTACATTAATACAACCGCTTTATGAAAATATTTTTGCAACCATGTTTGCAATGACGAAATTAAGAAAAAAAATTAAAGGTGACAACGTACAGAAACTATTCCGTTTTATGTTGGCCTTACCTTTATAAACATCTATTGAATGCCACTTGTTTTTTAACACAGAAAACCTTACTATAAGAGACATTATTGTAGCATAAGAATGAAAAAAAGATATTTTCATAATAAGTTCACAGGTATTTGCGCGATTGCTGTTGTCAGTAAGGAAAAAAATATTATTTTCAAATTTATTATGTAATAACAACAGATTTAAATTATTATTTGTGTTAATTCGATAGCGATTTTCTATTTTGGACAGCTTACCAGCCTGCTTAAAGGTACAACGTTTACACTGTTATACGATTTGCAGAAAATAAATGTAAAATCTGTAACTGAAAAAGCAACACTCAAAATTAATAACCAAACGTTTGTTTGTAAAAGAGAAAAGAAATATATAGGCCTACTTTTAACAACGTGTTTATTTCTTGAACATGATAATTTGCTCAAACAAAATGTTAACGCTACAAAATTAATTTTGTGGCTCTTAAAATTGTATTTGGTTAAGTCAAGAAAACGTGCATCCTACGACTAAATGCTAAGTTCAAGCATATAAGTCCATGTATATAAATATACATAAAAATCTATTTTTCTAGCAGAAATTAAACGTTTACGTTTGACCACGCGTTGGCTGCAATTCACAGCTTTAAAATTATAATAGGCCTACGACTTCTATGGCAATTAGTGTATTATATTTAAATGAAGCTTCATGCATATAAATATGTAAAAACTTAAAAAGCATATATTATTGGTGTACACTTGCGCATTTGACACGGCATACGTGTAAAGCGTTGCAAACTTTATCAAGCTCAGTTCGGCCGTGACTTGTCTGCTTTACACGTAGGGCCTAATACTTTTGACAGTAACATGCTGAAAGAACTCACAAAAAACTGATACATAATTCACATCAAGCCTAGGAGATAACGGTAATAAAATATAGTACAAGACATGACTGCGCGCTGAGCAGGAACAATTTCAACAGAAGCCTTATAAGGCAACATGCACAGACTGTTCACGGTCTGCACTTTTCAAGATAGTCTTGTCAAAATAATAAAAATAAAAAAATCTTATCGTGGACTCAGTAGTACTGCATTGAGATAATTAATATTTTAAACGTAAACGAGAGCAGGGATCACAAACCTGATTGAAAGTTTTGTTTAAAATATATTTTGCCGCAATCTCTATTTTTTTTTCAAGACGAGAAATTATATGGTTATGACTAGAGACGTGAACAATTCGCGTCATTTGCTGGCAGCAGATTAGAATCGAAATAACTGTAGACGCGTTTGACGTAACTAGTTGGCTAACAATAACGTGGTCTACCACGCAGAATGCTTATGATTAGACACACTGGAAAATCGCGGGAATAGTTGACTGTTTACTAGGCTTCAACGTGATGTATATAACACTGAATGTTTTGTATCAACATTGGCTATCGTTTATTTGTAGCATTGTTTCTCTCTACAACAGGCCCAGTTAGAACTGCACAGCTTCGACACACAGAGTGTGTGATTTGTCCCAAAACTGTTCACACGTGTCGCGGTTAATGTAATACAGTTTATTGGAGACTATTTGTAACATTTTCGCGATTTCCCAGTGTCTCTAATTATGATAAAAGACCCGGACACTTTGCAGGTTCAACGACCTACCGGCTAGACTCCAAAGTCCTGTATACACTCTGTCCTCAGCTACTTGTACATTGTCTGCTGCTCCAGTGAGTAGATAGCTGTACGTGTGACAAGGTAGCGCGGGAGTCTGTGAGTGTTTTCAAGCTGGTCTGCTATTGGTTCACAGACCTCAAATAAACATAACACAATCGCGAAAGTAATAAACGCGTGTAGGTGTTTACAATCTAACGTCTTCGCCAATAAATTCGTTAAATTTCCAGGTCTCTATTTATGATTAGAGACAGGGAAAATTCGCGGATTCACTGACCTATAGGTAGGGCTAGGAATATTTCGTGAGTTCAACGACCAACATATGCTAGAATCCATTATCCTGTGTATATCGAAGCCCTACAATTTGTCCATTACCTGCTACTCATTCAGACAGCCGACAATGGACGAATAAACGGGGCTTGAGTGTGCATAGGACATTGGATTATAGCATGCAGGCCATGGAACTCGCGAATTTTTCCTAGTCCTACCTATAGGCTAGCCTCCAAGAATATATGTGTACTGAATGTGATAGCAGCTGTTTATTAGCTGCTCGCTGACACAGTGAAATGGGTCTGTTTTCAGTTCCAGTTTTACTATTGACTAAGCTGCTTCCAGAAAGTGACGAGCAAGTCAAAGGCCAATCGAAGGGCTGAGAAACCAATGGGTGTAGGCGCATTTTCATGAAACACGAGTTCAGAGCATATTTTGGTAGTTAAAATATAAAGTTAATACTTTAGTGGCCGAGAAGTATGCGTGACACTGTCTCGTGGGCCATAATTTGGTGGAGTTTTACTAAAACTACTGTCATAAAATATGCTGTTAGCGTGAGAAGCGACGATGTTATGAATGTCACTTATACCCCTTTGTTTCTAAGCCCTTCAATCGTGAACGTGATACAGACCTATAGTTGCTGAAATTCTAGCTTGCGTCTAAAAGAAAACGCGAATTTTTCAGGTCTCGTCTAATGATCAAAGTTCCACGTCAGAGAGAAGAATCTCCTGTAAGGCGGTTAAACACGGAAATGAAACCACAAATATGTAAGGTAAGTGAGCTTTACGTCTCGTCAGCAGCGAGGTCATTATAGACAGTAACACACAACTTGGTACAATGACAGGAGCTGGGAGAGGAGTCAGCCATGACATATGTCACGAAACTCTTCCAACATTTCACTGGAGCAATTTCGGGAAACTATGGAAAACCAAAATCAGGATGGTCGGAGCCAGGTCGTCCCAAATGCGGGTCCTGCGTGTCGCTCGGTAAAACTACAAAGAGTTTCGTGGATAATGGTTCCACATATTATGCTCGGACTGTACAGGACATTGAGTCTGTCTGGCACTAAATAATAACGTATAGGTCCCTACTATGCTTCGTTAGTTACGTCACAAATGTGGGAGGTATCTCTGCCGCACCGATGAAAGATACAAAACGGTTGCAAGAAACACGTACCCATTGCCTCAAATGAGTTCACCACATCATTAGAGCCCGGTATAGTTTTCGCGAAAATATTTTTGCAGCACTTTGTTTCAGTGTCTTACGTGCGCACCTGCATCTCTGCTTTGTGGCCAGTGATTGGATGCCGTAACATACAACGTCTGGAGGTTAAATCCGCAAATCACAGACGTGACGTGTCATTGTTATCCATGTGCTGATTGGCACAGTCAAACGAATAATGACTATGCACAGAAACACTCTGCCAATAATCATGAAGTTGAGCTGCAGGTGTACACGTAAGACACTGAAATAAAGTAGGGCGAAAATCTTTTCACAAAAACTACCGGGCCCTATTTAAAGGTCCCTACTATGTTTTGTTAGTTACGTCACAAATGTGGGAGGTATTTCTGCTGCACCGAGGAAAGATACAAAACGGCTGAAAGAAACACGTACCCATGGCTACAAATGTGCTCGCCACACCATGGACAGACATAAACGACTTACCTCTTAACAGTACGACGACCAAGATACCAGTAGTTCACGAGCCGAGGTCTGACCTAACACTGATGCCTACTCGATTATGGCCAAGTCGTTACTTCAAGCACAACTATTAACCCCCTCCTCTGCCCCATCCGAATAAAAATGAGCCGTGCGACCATGCACAATTTCGTCGACGGGACCATTAGCAAAGGTCGGAAATTCCGTTACCGTGGCCGGAAGTGACGTGCGAGGTCACGTCATGTGACAATACTTACATGCCCCGCGTTGTTAGTCTTCGTCTGCGCGGGACACCAAGGGTCGCTAGGGAATAGCAGAGGAGGTGGAGGGGGGTTACAAGGGGGAGGGAGCGCTCCATAAGGAAGGGTTAAGACTTTCTGACAGAATAAAAAATAACACAAGGGAAAGGGTAAAAAAACATTATTTCCTCGGCCGACTAACTACATTACCAAAAAAGTCAGTGAACACGGCGTGGCATGTTAACAGGTGAAGAAAACTGTCGCCTTGGACAGGACGGAAACAAAGCAGAAGGCCCGGAAGAGGTTAGAAGGGAGGGGGAAGGGGAAGGAACAGGTTATGAAAATGCGCCGTCCCGAACACCGAGTAGGAAAAAAAAGGACCGTATAGAAAAAAATTACGCTCTGGTTGTAAGCTAACCCTTTTCCTGTACTCGTCCGCTGAGACAAGGGTTGAACGTCGGGAAGGGTTAAGTGAAATCAATTGGGGAATGAACATTTTTTGGCGTAAAAAACAGCTGCCGCCCTCCTCCCCCCACCCATGAGACCAGTGTTTCCCGCGACTGAAAGCGACGAGGACCGCAGAGACTGGCAGGTGACGTCCCAGAACGCGGACTTATGGCCCCGCCGACCCCAGGGGCCAGATGGTGTCAAAGGGTTCTGAGAGTTCCTTCCCGAGGTCGACGAAAACACTAATAAAGCCGTGAGACTTTTTCCCGAGCGCGGAAAAGAACAGGGAAAGGGTTGAAACGGACCACGTACGACAAAAGAGGGGATAAAACTTGTAAGAAACTTGAAATAACGCTGCAGCGGCGGCCACAAAAGAATGCCGGATGTACGGGAACTGCGGAGGCGAAGTTCGGAAGAAAACTGGAATCCCGAGGATTTGTCGTTGTTCGCGTGTGAACGGGCTGGAAAGGGTTTAATACGTCGAGACGAAAATGGAATTGGGCACAAACCGAATTAATAAAGGAACGACTGAGATTATTATCCAGGTAACAGAACAGCGTTTGTAGAAGAGTCCACCGACATGAGGTAACGGACGAGACCTACCCGCTCTCTTGCAGGGTGCGTTATCACATGTGCTGTTATGTTCTGTTAGTATAACTCTACCTATTACAGTTGATAGATCTTAAATCATTTATTTTTCGAGTTTTGTACATGACTGATGCTATGTCAGTCGGCATTTTTAGTTCTAAAATGAACGTGAGATGTTCACTTCGCAGTACATTCATTCAAGTTTCTCTCTCTGTGTAAATGACGTTACTTCGCCGAGCGATGTGCACAGCTTTGGCCGTTACAAGATTATTCGAAAAATGAACAATGCACACGAATAATGTCGGCTTAAGAGTGCGTGGTAATAAATAAACGCTGAAAACATCAATTGATTTCTACGCTTTTTTTTCGAAGCCAATATGAATAAAATACTCAACGACAATCCTAGATAATGGTAGTTGCCAACTTTATGAGATAATATTTATCCAAAATGCCTAATTCGTGACGCGTGATCTCTTGCGCCGCTGTTAAATGCACGAGGTTCCGGCGTCAGAGATTGTGCCTCAGAAGTTCGTAACACTGGAAACAATTTTGTTTAAAACGTTGGCTAAAACTATTGTCTAGGATTGCTATTGTTTAATTTTCGCAAATTAGCTTCAAGAAACCTACAGCTATAGATGAATTCTTTTAGAGTTGAGTTATGTACCACGCCCTCTTAACAATAGCATTTGAAGTAAGTTACACGCGTGTATACCCATTTATAGTTCACCACGACTCATTAAAGCGTATTTTCTAGCGGCCGAATATAGCGAGAACGGGTATTTTTGCGATCTTTTCAAGGTATGTAAATTTTGCACACAAAAACATTTGAAAGGTACAGGCGTGTAAAACACACCTTTACCTTTAATAATATGACATAAAATGACAGGGTCGTCATTGAATGTCTCGTAGATACGAGTTGTCGGCGAGAAGAACTACACGCCAGTTCTATGACTTGCACCAAAGAGGCTAGGTTGAGATAAGATGCGCGTCCTGTGTAGTCCTTTACCTCTTCCGCACTTCTAGACCTCATATATAATATAATAATAATAATAACATGTTAACTTAGCGGCCACCTTAATGTGGACAGTTCATGCCTCTTCAGGACTATCAAATATCACTGAATTATATAAAACAAGTGTATACAGTCACCAGGGGCGTCATTTCAGGTATTTCTTGGGGGGGGGGGGACCAAGTTTTTTTCGGCGACGGTGATCTTGTTGCACCTTTTTCATTAATTAAGCCTGTATAAATTAGAAACTTTAATAATAAAACTTCAGTTTTATGTGCATTATTTAAGTAACAAAATACAAAAAATAAATTTTGTACACTAAAAATTTTGAATGCAGCCCCTGCCCTCCCCCCTAAATAACGCCCCTGACAGTCACATGCATTGCTTCCGCTGAGCACGATTATCCGCTACGTTGTAAAACACTCGACACACAAAGTACATATGCAGTGGCGATATTGTCTAAACTTGTAGCATTGTGTTCACGGTAATGTGTGCATATTTGAAGCCTTGTTAGTGTCCCCCCCCCCCTTCCCAGTTATTTTTATAAGTAGACAGAGGAAAATTTCGCGAATTCAATTACCTGTACGCAGGCTAGAATCCAATGTACAATTTATATTCAAACTACGTCTATTCGTTCACTGCCTGCTGTTCCACTGAGTAGCAGCTAGTGGACAAATGGTTGGGGCTTGAGAATACATAAGATAGTTGATTCTAACGTAAAGTTCATTGGATTTGCGAAACATTCCTGTCCCTATGTATACGTATAGCGACGGTAAAAATGTTCAGTTTCATCTGGCCTCTAGGCTAGCCTACAAAAATATCTGCATACTCAAATAGAAAGCAGCTGCTGATTGCTTGACCGCAGACATAACTAAAGGTGATTCGGAATAAAGTGAACACTCAAAAAAGCCCTGATTAATTTCTATTTCCTGCCAGTTTATATCTTTCCGCCGATGTAAACACAAATAATGCCACGTGCTTTTATTTACATAGGGTCGTGCAATGTTTACAACTACATTAAACTGCTCCGATAAATTTTAGCTACAATAACTACTCATTAAATGCACGGGG
>PNEQ01127026.1:0-18570 GCA_003012365.1 Medauroidea extradentata | reverse complement strand
CTGGAAAATCATCACTGAATGTCTTCTTGTACACGGCAAGATACTTCACTTTACTGAGCGCCATTGATGTTGTAGCAAACTTTACGAGTGAATAAACCTAACGCGTATGAAATAATTATATCAAACAACCAGTTTCATAAAATACAAATAGCCGAACACATTCACGACTAATGTTATGCTTGTGCTGTAATAAAAAAAACACGTAAACACCGACACCGCCATGTTAAACAACGTCACTATAGAAACTTTTAGGATTGGCTAACAAGCACCAATGACAAGTGCGTACGATAAAATAACTCCAGAATTATTGCACCACTGACGCTAATTGAATTATATATTGTACATAAAAATTACTTGTGAATAAATGAGCTAAAATATCATATAGGCCTACACAAATTATGGTACGACCTGCAATACCTATACGTTGTGCGGGATAGTTCCGTGCTATGGTACGAACGACGGAATACCTATTGACGTACGAAATTAACGACAAAAACACAAACTAACTCTTAAAACAAAAAAGCGGGAGATTTGAATGTGTAATCGGGAGAGCGGGAGATCGCATCGAAAATCGGGAGTCTCCCGCCTAAAGCGGGAGGGTTGGCAGGTATGCACCCCCTATTTTCCCATCCCTTTATTCCATCAGACCCATCAACCCAACATTAACAAACATATCTTGCATTCGTTGTTTTGCGCTCGCGTAAATAACGGTATAAAACCTGTAGGCTACTTACTAGCCACCAATAGCAGTGTTTCAAATGTGCAGTCTAATTACAAATACTGAATTTATATTATATGGTGTTCAAGGTTAGTTATAATACAAAACTAGTAAATATCTAAATATTGTTAGATATTGTATTTTATTTACACTCACATTTTATTCCCACGTATAAATTTTCGGCGCCATCAGCGCCTCCTATAACCCGGTGTCTGGGGCAGTCTGCCCCCCCCCCCCTTTCCGCTAGATCCGCCCCTGCCTCTAATGTACACATTCTTGTATTTTAAATCGTGTAATTTGTTTGAATGCATATTTTATTTAACAATTATGGGCTCAATTTGATTTATGCGTTAAATTCAGTGTGTAAACAGCAGGGCCACCGATAACTTGAAGGGCCCGGGCACAGGGCGGTGAACTGAAAAGTAATAAAATAAAATTTTATAAAGAATATTTATTCCCCATTATACAAATTGTTTCGAATCACATTTTGTTGCTTCCTGTGTTATTAAGCAGCAAAACAAATGTTATATTCAATTTTCACTGAAAAAAAAATTAAAAGTGAGATTTAGGATGGTATGGGACCACAGTGAGAGAAAAAACTGTTTACTAGTTTTTTTCTCCCACTACTTAAGAATTACATTTAACAAGAAATGCAGATTCAGCGTAACAATTCTGATTTACACTCTAAAGCAAATACTACGCACGAAAAACAACAATTTTTACATCAGGGGCATAATTTAACGTTAAGCATATGTGTCATATCACGTAAATAACGTCAGTAGGACGTAGGAACGTAAAGAGTAACAGCTCTGACAGACGTGTAAGTGAGAGCTGGCGAGCAGAGATGTAGGACGTGAAGACAAAGAGTGCGCCGAGGCGAAATTACTGCCGCGAAACTGCGAGCAGCTTTTCATCAAACATTTATGAGACGATAATTGAAAATAAGTGGCCCAGTGCCCGTGGAAGAGGAAGGGGGAGGGGTAAAATGACTACGACGTAGCGAGAAGCCCGCGAACGAATAACAGCGCAGGAACAATGCGCTCGGAATTACGGTTGTGTTTCCGTTCCAAGCTAACCTCTCTGTCTCTCAGCAGCCCGGCCTTACTTCGCGAGCTGTATAAACGGCGCAGATAAACATCTGGCCCTAATGCTGGTGTTTTCGCTGGCTCGCTCGCATCTCTGGTCTAAACAAGGACATTAGCATAGATGAGTCGCGGGGCTCTCTGGAGTCCTTGGAGCCTGAGATGATGCCAGAAAGACACTGCGAGAGTCGGGCCGTAAAACTTTATACGCCGTCCCGCGCGAATAAACAGCGACTGCCTGGCTTCACGCTGATCCTCCGAGACGCTCCAGCCTCCGAGATCACTACTGGAGGAGGTACGAAGAAACAAAAGAAGACAGACCAAGTCTACCCTATCCTCAGTAATGTGGCTTCACACAGATACAGATTTGGAAAAGTCAACCCTAGGGTCGGCTCAACTGTGGTTCAAGCGATGCCAACGAACCAAGCGCATATTGAACAAGTGCCAAAATTCGTAAAAAAAAAAAAAAAAATTAAAAAAAAACGTATGTAGGCCTATTTGTTAACAATAACTAGAGACCTGAAAAATTCGCGTTTTCTTCCCAGCAACTGTAAGTTGGTACCACTTTCGCAATTGGCCCGTGACTTATTTGACACATCCTGGAAGCGTCTTAGCCAATAGTACAGAAGCAACTAAATGCAGGTCCAAATCACTGCGTCATAGAGCAGCCAGTGAGCAGATAATGTATAATTGAATACACATATGTTCTTGGAGGCTAGCCTACATGTCTGTGAACACCGTCACGCGAATTGTTCCCGTCTCTAACGTGCAGTAAATAATCAGTGAATAAAAAACACATACAGGCCTATACATCACTCCATTAACCATCATGTAAAACGGTGTAAGATTTTTCTTACATTTTCCTACATAACAACAGAAAAAAACCTGTCAAAGGAATGGTGGGCGCCATCCTACAACAGCACCATCCCGAAAAATGCAAATAGCCGGCCAAATGTTTGTATACGGCGGAACATCCGTGTAAACTTGAATCAACAAATATGTAACTGCCTGGATGATTTTGTTCCCACAACGGTTGGAAAAGGAGGTGGGTGGGGGTGGAGGGTTATTCGATTTTATTTACAACAGCGAAACCAATTTTTGTCGTATTTAAAAAATTTCAATAATTGATGCGTAACATACATAAATGTTTCGCCAAATATAACATACACATGACTGACAGTAGCAAACGTTTTTCTCTGTATGCTACGTGTTCAGTAATATTTTCTTCAAACGATGTACGGTTTAGGTTCAATATTTGTCTCCGCCATTATATGCCTACACATAGGTGTCATAATTAACACGGTATTGCTCTCGTAGTAGGTAAATTACTTGGATAAAAACCCATCGGCAAACATGCGTGTTACAGTCGCTGCACGTTAAAGGCTCAGAAGTGACGGAGCTATATGGGCGACATTGAAGTGCGCGTCAAATGCCGCATCGCCACAACGATCCAAGTGATGAACTACCACGAAAGGTACCAGCCGATACATTTTTACTGTAAGAATTTAATCGGCGTCCATTCAATTTTATTTATTTAAATCCTGCAGCAAAGTTCATCGAATTATTCATTCATATATCCAGTTAATACATTTTAAAGTAAGTCAGTTTAAAAGGCAGTCTTATAGGTATGTTGGAGGACTTTCAAACAATGTAAACAGTGAGCACGATGTTCGAAAATTGGCATTCCGTATATTGATACAATCGGCGCAAGATATTTGAAATGGACCTTGTGTAATATACCTCAAATATCTTCTTTTCTCGCCATCATTACTCTGGTACATTTGGTACATGTTTCTGAAACTGTATTTGTTTGAATGTGTGATAAAGTATCTTATTTAAAACGATGCCACACATGACAAATAACATCCACAAATATATACGGAGTGGAAGCGGCGTTGTTGTGCTTGGTATGGTGACAGCAGTACAGGAATGCCATGCTCACTGCAGGGCTACGGGTGTAGGAAGCTTATGCTTAACGCGGGGCCGGGCTCTGCAATCAAGGGTCGCTGTCTAGGCAGATTATGTGATTATAGTGGGCCGAACCGGGTGGCGGTCACCTTCATGCGGTCAATGTCGACCAACTATAGGAGATCATGCCTCTCCTGTTTTATATACAACGAGCGCTCAAATATCATCTAACTGTACTGGCTGCTCACGAGTAAAGTAATCAGTTCAATTATATTGTGTTATGTGCGTCAATACTAGGTACTAGCACCGGAAGTCAAGGACGAGTACAGGCTTCTGCGCAACGCTGATCAAATACAAATAAAAAATGGTTGAATTTTGAATTTGCAACGAACGGTTGTAAACAAGTTACGTCAATAAGTTCACTCGCAACAATTTGCAAATCTCATCGAGGAAACGGGTTCGATCATTCCCCAATCTGATGTTTTAGTACACAGGTAGACATTTTTCTTCCAACTGCTACAAAAATATACCAAAATTTGCATTTCGATGGCTGTTTGCTCCATAGGACTCGTAGAAATGCACAACAGTAATTGAAAATTAGTGATACGTTTTCTTTTATCTAAAAGGTGACGATGGCTTCTAAACAAATATGTATTCTTGACATCAACGAATTATATTCACCATCAAGGATTGTCTTTGCGGCACATGTCCATGGTAGTATGAACACTATATACAGATTAATATTCAGCTACAAAACAGGGATCTATAAGTCAGAACAAAAATAAAAATGCTTGTGAAGTTGTCAGGTGTAAATTATACGTAGCAGGAGAACATGTGCTTAAAGTACGAACTCTGAAGCTTCGTAAAAAGAAGTATAGGAAACATGAGTAAGCGGTATAGCTCGCCACGCCTCCAGAAAGCGGGCATATTTGTTATCTGTTACAAGTGTTAAGTGATACACTATGGCAGCAGCTATGTGCTGCATCTCGACACAGGATCAGCGTGGAGAAGGGAGGTGGCTGTAACGAGCAGGCAGAGAATACCTGCAGTATCTCGTCGACATACTGCACGTGTCGGAGATAGTAGGAGGTATCGTCGCTGACGGCTCGCGGGCAAACCCCCTGAGTCAGGTAACCGCGCCGGCCAACCAAGAACAAAACACAATGTCCGCGCTGGACCTAAGTATTCCGGTAATGCGGAGAGCTGTGGGTTTGCCCGGGGAGAGAGGAACTTATCTGCCTCTGAGATCTGGCCGTGATCAGATATAGCAGACGTGTGCGCTGCGCCAACGGGGAACATTGTTTCGCGCCGACGTATTAACGGCCGTAAAGTAACGCGCGTATTATAGACATTACGGGACGTCGTAACGCCACGGTTCGCCAACACTGCCTTGCGTCATCCTCCCTCGCTTGTGCCTTTTTCATTTATTTCACTTTGGTTTTTTACTCCCGGCCTTTTGTTCCTCTTCCCGAAGAGGATTTCGCGAAGAGAATAAAACAGCTAGATTTCGCCAACGCGAGAGAACCGAAATGCTCGAGAGGAAATTGGCTATTTACAAGCCCGCCCTTCCTCTGCTCTTCCCGTTCAGTTTAATACGAAACACACATTTAGACTTTCATTGCTGTGGATGTTGTAGCAAAAATTATTACCTCACTGATATCAAACAGAAATTTAGAGGAATTTCAAAGCGAATAATTTTAAATGACTAACCGAGCACACTTATAATTTTATGCGTCGTAAGCGGAGAAGACTGGACACCTTTACATTATTTTTATTCTATATTATTGCCAACTGTGAGTAACAATTAATTCAATGTCACGTGGATATTTATTATTCGGAAACTTTCGCAAGTAATTTTTTTTCAGGGCTACCACATATATATACACACACGGAAAACAATTTATTGTCATGTCTTAAAGTCACCCAACAAGTTCAAAATCTCCCTCACTTGCGGAAATTCAAACTTCAGTAACACGAAAACAGTTTTAATAAAGGATTAATGTCGACTTTCGAGGTATGGCCAAACTTTCGACTGCAGTTTCTTAAAACGGATGATTCAACGAGCTGTTTGCAAATGCAAATTTTGATTCGTTTTGATTTGCCAACCGATAAACCGCTAGAGCATAATAATGACTACAATGGACCGTATGATCTAAATGACACAGATTAGCATCTGAAAAAAAAATCAAATACCCAACTTGCACGTAGCATTTAAGGTGGCCGTCTATTTGCGCGTCAGTGTCTCAGAAATGACTGACATAAGGACGACCTTGAAACGCGCATCAAATGTCGCATCGCCTCAACTAGCCAAGTTCTGAAATAGCGTGCAAGGTTCCCGCCGAACCGTTTTACTACACAGGTCGCAACCTAAGATTCACATATATCCGGTTAGTACATTCTGAAGTACGGCGGTCTGAAAAAATAGTTTTTAGCCATGTTGGAGGACCTAGAAACAATGTTTTTATTGAGCGTAGTGACTTAACAATGAGGTTCCGACCTTGTCTGAAGTGTGTTTTATTTTCGTACGTTGGCACAATGAGAACACGTGGAATTGTTTCGTAGAAAAAAATATGTTTATTAACACAATGTAACGCATTTGAAGCGTGAGGTAGGCAGCCGCCTTAATGAGCAATTGATCAGCGCTGGAAACATTTAGTTTCACCGCCCGCACTGTATGAGGCCGAGTGTATTCGTAACGATTGAAGACAGTCGTTGATTTTCGGATTCACAAACCTATGGGATTTAATTCATTGTGTAGCTTATCAACATAAATCAAATCACGAACTGGATGAATTTTTGTAATGCGGAACACATACTCAGTCAGTTGTTCGAAGCTTTGTACAATATTTGTTGCAATGTGTGTTGAAAGCGACGCGATATATAGCTGAATCAAGATATTATGTCACTGAACGATGCGCTCATGATAACAATATAATTTTCAGGGAAAAAATACAAAAAAATTAGGATTTCTGTTACAATAGTATAAATTACTAAAAATATGAATTTACTCGACAGTGTACTTTCAGAATGCTTGTTAATGAATACTACGTTGCTTCCACCCTCCAAATCTTGCTGTTATATATTTAATTGCAGAAATGGTAAATACAGTTGTTCAGTACTGACGCATACACATATTAACGCAGCACTTCTGGAAACTCTGTTTTCAATTATATATTTTTGTATTAATATTGTTTTAACACACATCTGGCACCAAGTAATAAGAACACGGAAACATTATTTAAGATAAGAGACGCAGGGTAAATATTTTTTTTAAATACATGCGATGACACTTTCATAACAAAGTTAACTTCCTTTATTATTATAATCCAAACAATTGTAAAATTTTATAAACGGACGAATTTAAACTTAAAATACTTATTGTTCGAATGTTTAATCAGCGACAATGTAAAGTGTGATTACTATAAAGTTAGAACGAAACTGGAATAATAGATTACAAATTATTTACTGTATATTAGCAACAGAACGTCAACACAATTAGTTTTAACAGGCATAATAATGCTTGCCATCAAGTATTTTTTTTTACATTATTACATATTTTCACCAAATACGTCAGCAATACGAAGGTTCAGAAATTCACCGCCAGATGTTAGTCTCTATGCTCTGTATCTCCCATAACGTTGATGAACTTAATACATAATATCAATAAGCACTCACCATATAGCAGTCGGGTCCTTGCAGACACATGGCTTCCCTGTCAGCTCCATTCGCGAACTGTAACACAAGACAAAGTTACTTTTGTTAGTTTGTAAGTTAAATCAGCGCAGATAATTACATTAGGACAACGTGCCGTTTACTCCTCAAAACGTAATTTACATAATAAATGAAACATGTGTTGTTAAGAGTAACTGAAATTCATTAAACAGGGCAAACAAAAGCCAACAGACAGAACTATAACGTATCTAACATATACATGATATCTGATGTGTACTACGTAACATCAACGTACTGAATTCAACAAGTAAAAGTTACGGATGGCAAACGAGTTTAGGATAAAACCATGCAGATATTAAATTAAAAATCGTTTTACAAATAAGACTGCAACTATTTCAGGCGAAGAAAATACAAAAACTATGCCAAACATGATCGAAAATTTTTTGAATCTGTAATGGAACATGTGCGATACAAATATCAATGCGCAGCACAGTGGTATCAACAAAATATTTGCCAGGACTCGAAATATGTTATTAAACACAAAAGCATTTAAATAATAATGTAATTTTTAGGCGGACGTCTAAAAAAACTTGAAATTATAATATGTACGTCAACAGTAACGTTAATTCAAAAACACTTGAACCGAAATAAAAAAAAAACTACGGCAGTCGCGGGAAAAAATGTTTGCTCCCCGTGGGATTTTTATTTAATTAATTTAGTAATTTAATTCCACAGCTGCAAGTCTTTTTTTATTCACCGACAGTCACTATAATTGAAAGAGAAAACTTGAAGACACGCACGTGGGGCCAGAAGAGTTGTATTATTCATTCCAGTTTCGCTCGACCCACGCGGCCGTGTGTATGTACTGTACGCTCGGGCAGCTTCGGGGTGCGCGACTTGCATTAAAATTAACGAAACGTTTCTTTTGTTTTGAGTTTCGCACGTAATGAAATTCTGCCCTGCCTTTTTCCTTGCTCGCCGCTATCCCCCACAAACCTCTCGTTAGCAGAGGGGGGAGGGGGTGTTGAGCGGCTTTTGTTCCCGCCACAAACAACGTGCTACCCCTGAGCGACACGCAACCCGCCCGACATGGAAAAGAAACTTGGTTAATAACGGGTAGAAAAAAGAGAACCGAAGCCGGAGCGAAAACCCCAGGGAAGACTTTGTTTATAAAAACTTCTCAGGGAACACAATATCCTTGTTTTCTTTGAGCAACTTGGCGAGGCTTTGATCTAGATCGGCAGGGTGGGCGGTGACGACGAGGGAAGGGAGGAAAATTGCGAACGAAATTAATTACTTTCCTCGTGGGGCGAGGGATTGTTTGGCGAAACTGCAAATAAGTAACGTAACGAAGGCTTGCCACCCTCCATCCTTGCGTCGCACGAAGAGGAATAACCTGCGCCCGTCGACGCCGCAGAAAACAGTTTGCGGGGGGAAACTCGACAACGAATAACCACGAGGCTACCAGAGCGACCTTCGACGTGTTTCCGCCCGCCAATCGTGATGTTGCCACTTGGCGATATCACTGTCAGATGTGAAAAATGTGACTTCAAACCACGTAATGTGACAAGTTTCGACCACTGTTAGCTACTACTATTCTCCAAGTTACTTCTGTTAAAAACAGGAACTTCGATAAGAAGTACGCAAAATGAAACCGAACTTTCGATTCACGGGGGAAAGAGGCCGTGATAAATAACCCAAATGCCAGCGTACGTATTCTAGTAAACCAAGCTGACGCATGAACTCAGAAATATAAAACAAAAGTATTGTGGTTTGTGTGTGTATGAGTTGGTGTGTGCTGAAAGTATGCTACAAAGAAAGTTCACAAAAAAAAACCACTTGACTTCAGCGTGATTAACACCTTCGACATTCCCAACATTAATACGTATTTTATATTTAAAATGTTCGATGTCGACTGACCGTATTGCAGGTTGACATGTAAACTATATACCGTAACGGCGCGGGCGCAGCATTGGCACAGCGACCTGACAACTTCCCTTCCACCGCAGAGATCAGGTGGGGTGGGAAACAGTAGGGCGGTGGGTTTTCTGAGTGTACTTCTGTTATCCACACTCTCACTTTCCGTGGCTACACAATACTAACGCTTCACATCTCGTTAAATGGCCAACGTACCAGGGGCGAGTGATAAGGGTCAGACTGCAACGCTCAACGAGAACTGCATCACCTCTGTTCGCAGCGTGCTAACCTAGCTTTCAGTGTTTTCGTGAACATCATTCTTCTACGGGACTTTGAGCGATGGCCCTACAGTTTATCTCTCGACAATATGTAAGGAAAAGGCAAACAGTATACTTCTAGTTGTGTAACTGACACATCTGTGTGTTCATTTTTGGTGTCATAACAGTCTAAATAAAAGTAGCGTTTAGCTGTTTTGCGGGACCCCAGTTATATGTTTTCCTTTCATTTACTGAAGTTTAAAAATTTCTGAATTAAAAAAAAATTAAAAAGGCACACTGGTGTGTGTGTTCATTTTGTAGATAAACATAGTGGGAATAATATGGGCGGATTTGCGTCAAGAGCGAGACGATCCAAACACCGCTCACGTACAAATTATTAAGCCTTTCAGGTGGCATCCTCGACTGATTCGCTTCCACTACCTGATTGCAACAAAAAAAGAAAATAAGAAATATGTTCGATACTGGTACAAGCTAAGACAGATACACCGCCTTCACGAGTGGAAGACAAAATAGGTGAACGGAGTTTTCGTAGACATTTTGATTCCATCGAGATTAGGAGCGAAGAATGGGGCGGGGAAGGAGGGTTAACCTATGATTTTGTTTTCCGAAATGATTACGCAAAGTGAAAAGTTAGCGTGTAGATTTATGTTTCACAAATAAGGTTGGTATTTTTTCCCAGATACGGCAGTCTTGAAATTTTGTATTTGATTTATGAAGGCATAAAAACATGTCTATAAAATGTTTTACAAACACGAAAGCATAGTTTGGCATGTGTTTTTTTATATGCAAACATATTGCGAATACGTTAAGCAACTTCTAGAGGACTTATCACATAGCGGTGCCGAAATTCCCAACACCGTACTACGTCAGAACACAACCAAATGTCGACAAAACAGCAATAAATCCCCCTGTATACTGATACCTTGACAATACACAAAGATTACAGTTACGTTAATGTTGCAAGCATATTTGACAATACCACGGCCACGCTAGTCTATGTAAGTAAGATCTGGTGATCAGAACCGGGTAGTTATGACAGGCTGAGTAGACATGCACACGTGGTAGGGCGAATATCGACCAGAGCAGGGACATGACGTGGGGGACAACCCTTCACAACTACCCCTGCTGCTGGCCCGTCACGAGGGGACACGACCAGGGACCATGGAGTCCCAGGCTGGCCAACATATTGCTCACAGCCTGGCCGCTGCCAACATTGCCGTCTGGCTGAAGGCCTTATACACAATTGAATACTTTAACATCTGAATTTACGTTTCCGTTGTTTGAAGTATTTCGCCAGTACACAATACAAACGTAAATTAAAGTAGTGACTGTTGAAACACAATTAAGAATATGTTGTTAGGAACGGAAATATTTCGAAATAAATCATTACATATTTTTCATGAAAGCAAATCACGTAAATATTTAAAAAAAATTAAATTAGTTTAATATTTTTCATTTATTATATTGTCCTAACGAAAGCAACGCCATATATTGCTAGAACGTCGCCTGTGCACCAGGAGACTTCTCTTTAAAGGAAATGACGAGACTTTATAGGCGGAAAATGGACTACGCGAGTTCAGCCCGTTATGTCAAAACCACGAACAACATTTAAATTCTTTATTACCAATAACAAACAAAGCTTTGTGAAGTACCGTCAGTTAACGTTTTATTGTTCTGTTGCGTCACGAACAGGTGGTCGGAAAATTGCGAGCAGATACGAGACGGATTATTTCAGTAATAGCTCCATTAAAATGCATTGCGCATTGTTTCGGTCGGCTAGTATTCGTTTTGCTTAAGGCAGATAACAGTTTTACTTATCCAACAACATAGAACAGTAATTTCAGTCTCCCCATACACGGCCACAATCGACATCTCTTAAATTCTGTCCCGGGAGGAAAGAGCAACATTCTGGAAGGTGAATGTTCTGGTCATTGTGATCAAAAAAGTTCCTGTGGACACGGGGTCAATATGGAACGGCTGTCAAGATAGCCCAATTTGAATGTAAACATTGACAAACTCTAAAATTAATGCTATTGTTTTGTTTGCAGTCATGTTCCTCCTTGCAGTGACAGGTCATGTGACAATCAAGGAGGCAAAGCATTGACGTGGAAACATATACAGCTAACCATGCAATGTGGACTGTAAGCTTGAATGTTGTGTTTGACATTGTAACATTGTTATTAGACATGGGGTATTGTAACATTGTTATTACAGCTATGGAAAAAAATTACAGTATTATTCATTATGTAGGCAATTACATTTTCATGTAACTGAAACGAGGAACATAACTGCAAATAAAACAATAACATATTTTAGAGCTAATCAATGTTTACATTCAAATGGGGCTATCTCGACAACCCAATGTTCGTATGACTTTTTTAATCACAATGATCAGTACTATCATCTCGCAGAATATTGCCCTTTCCTCTCGGGACATTCCGTATATCCGAATATTCGGCAACCCGCCATGCTATAACAAAACTGCGTCCATTTTACAGCCAAATATTCTGTACATCTCGATTGCATCAAGATAGGTAATAATTAACATACAAAGCGAGACGTAAGAAATACTATTGTTTCAAGTTTAGTATTATCATCAATTAGATAAATTCTCCCAAAATTTAACACAGCTTACAATGAACATGAATTGTGGCCCCCAAAATAGCTTTTCCTGGCAGCTGCATATGGAAAAATACAAATCTGATTAGTAAAACGGAACGACAGAAATATTCGCATGCCTTTGAACCATTTTTTCTACAACTTAAATTATGAGTTCACAGCTTCTAGTCTAATATAAACAATAACAGACTTATAGGAGGTCGCGATAAAGTGAGCACCTTTGAATCCCTAATTCTTTTTTTACTTTCAGTTATTTTGTATTTTCCTGCCATTTTTTTTTACATAAACACATCACCCTAAGTGAAACCCAACGTGTATTCAAAAGTTAACGTCTAAAGTCAGAATAAACAATATTTTTAATCATTATTCTAGACAGTGTAATTGCAACTGTGTTTACTTTGTCACGAACCATCTATACTACGGAAACACTTTGCTGCAATTTAATCCTCCACTAGGTAAGAATGTTCTAGAGGGAAATAAAACCGTAATTTTATATTTCTATGAAACAGTATTAGTTTCGTAGATGATACTTAAGAGTATATTATTCCCTTACAAAAATAATTAACTCAGCCAGTTTTCACATAATGGCATTTGAAACTATTGAAAGTCAAAACTGACATGTTTCCAGTTCATACACCCCACGAAAATCACACAATATAATTAAACTAAATAATTCACAGTGAAAGTACACGTCACTGGCTAGGGATTTACGTATATAAAACATATCCAAACAATGTTTAGTATTTTTTAAAAAAATTCTGAAATTTGGACTACTTTTTTGCTACTTTTAGAATTTTTTCTTAAACAGAAAAGTATTTTGTATTGAATTTTTACATACTTAAAGCATTTGACGCATGTACCAGTGTCTCCCTTATCACTTACATTTTTACTTGCCTCTAGCGGGTATACTTAAGATGTACATAGACCCACTTACCTACTTATCTCCACCTATCTACAATCCTACCCACCCGCCTACCTAACTACCCCTTCACCTATCTACATAAATACCTACCCACTCCCATCCAGTTACCTACATACACACCACATTACCTACCTAACCATACACCTACCCTCACACATATACACCATCATACCTACTTACCCAACCACGTACCTATGTAACCAACCCCACTCACCTACCTACCAACTTACCATGTAGTCAGGTGTATAAGTTATGTTCTACCACTACCGGAAAGGCACAGCCAATGCGTCTAACGATCAATCTGGCGTGACAAGGTACTCGATTCAACCACTACAGTTCGCGTCAAGGCACGTGAGACACAGCTGGTTCCCATGGCTCGGAACACACGCGATAATTCTCGACTAATGAGAGTAGTGAATTAACCCGAGTGCGGGTTGGAAAGGAAAACCAATAATTCCTCCCGGCCGCAGCCTATCGTCTTCGTGTGGCGGGACTCGCAGGCCAGTAGGGTCGTGATTGTTTATGGGAGACATCTCAGCAGGTATCTTCTGCCAGGTTCCTGGGAAGAAGGGAGGGGGAGGTATTACTACAGGCGGGCCGGGGGTGCACGGCAACGGGCGATCAGGGGCCAATAATAAAGGCAGAGATTGAAAAATACGAGTGAGCAATCAACATGTCGACTGCGGCCCACGTACACCGCCTTCAACAAGTTTCAACCGCGACGCTCACGCGCGTTGCTACTGGCCAGCGATGCGATAACGAACATGAGTGTGGTATTAATTCAAATTGGACTTTCACACACGTGATTAACAGTTCTGGTATTTTTCCGGGGGACGGGAGAGAGAGGCTGCATATCTATGTGCATCGTTGTCGAGTTTAATTACGCGTAAAGTCTTCACATGAAAAAGCCGCGTGGACTCCTTACTGGTGTTAATGTAATGTTTGTTATTAACTACAGAAAACCTAAACCACACTTTCATCACTGATCGATGACAAAATTAATTTAATTTAGATTTCAGAGTGTGTCAGATCGCATTGTTATGTGAACTTTGTGTACAAAGCTATAATTTTGTTCTTCAGTTTTTGTTCTTAAAATCGTACAGAAATAACGCGAGAGATTCTTGTAGCAGTCGCGACACGATTTCGACGCAGTCCTTAAATAAACACGGTTTCCAGACGCCACACATCACTTATAAGGTTTTCGCATATGGAAAACTTGGCCGGTGTTTCCTCTGGGTGCTTCAGTTTCAGCCTGTCCTTGCATTCCGCCAAAGCTCTACACTAGTCTCGTGCCATTCTCATAAGTTTTTGTTGTTAGGAGCTGACCAAATTTCTGCCCTCGCCATTTCCAACTGTTAATAACCTGACGAAACAATTATGTGGTGTTTGAAACTAACCCACAACCAACAAGACGTTAGTCAGCTTATGTTTTGAAGTCGCTTAATCGTTTCGGCGACCTACTTTAGCGGCCGGTCGCGACTGGCGGGGATTTTGGAAGACATAACGAGTCAACGAGTGTAGTTTATGAGGAGGTGCGATGCCCGGCTATAATCTTAAAACAAGGCACATTTAACACCATATTTAACAAAAATAGCGAGAAAAAGGATTTGCCATTTAAAGACGTAATATTTCTAGCAAACTGGGATATAAGAGGTTAACTTTGTCCGCGAGAAACGACATACGAGTGGACGCACGCATAGTTTCGCGGGGCAACAAAGACGAGGCGCGACCGGCCGTGGGTTAACTGCGACCAATTAGACATACCTTTGAGCGTGTAGAGTAGTTGGGCGGGATCCGGTCGAGAGAGGGACGGGTCGAAGCTGGCACCAGCACAATGGCCGCATAACCACGGCCATAACCGGGTTGCTCGCAAAGCCCCTCCGCGCTCGTTTACCGGGATTACCACCTTCACGAAGCGCCGGCCGTACGCTAATCCCGCCCAATTACCAGCTCCGTGGCGACACCAGGGGGACTCCCACCGTCATAACTCAAAACTTTATCGGCCCGGTGTGCACACTGGGCCTCGGGAGGGACGATTACCTCCCCCCACCCCCACCATTCTATTCCTCCGCCCACGCACCGCAAGGATAGTTCCTGTGGCCGACGTCGACTCACGATTCCCGCTGCACTTTGGTAATTAGCCGATATGCCATTACGGCCATCATCGTCTGCGCTGTCGTCGAGTTACCCGAAACGACGGCCAGAGGAAAAAAACCAGCCGGGGTCCGCGGCTCGGATCACGGCCGGCGCAAGACGCGAACACAACGCGCGGACGGCGAGACGCGGGAAACAAAAGCAAGACGGCCCGCGGTCAAAGATCGCCGTAATTTCGCTCGGCGAATGCGTGCGGTCCTGGAGAGGGGGAAGGGAGGGGGAACTGAGGGAGGGGAGTTCTTGTGGAATTAAATGCGGCTAGCTGGTCTGCCGTGGCTGTGGTCCATTGTTCCTGCGACCATGTCCCGACATCTTCTACCACACAGCGTAGGCTCAGTCTGATGTCGGGACGCGATGGTCGTCACAGCAAACGCGGTTATGTCCATTATCACAGTATGGTACATAAACAAACGCTAAGAACAACAATTTTAATCTACACGTTTTAAACAGTCTTTATGTAAAAACTCCACAACGACAAACCTAGAAGACTTTATGAGTAAATATTTACCCAGAATTATGAATTTGTTAAGCACAGTATGTTCCACCGCAATTAAATGTTGGAGATCTCGTCGATGGCTCCCCGTCCTGATTTCAGTTTTCCACTGTTTCCCGAGATCACTTCAGACGCATCCTGGGATGGCCTTAAACAAGCCCTGGTCGACTCCTATCCCCTCGCCCTCTTGTAGCTCTGCCAAAGCCTAGCGCTGTTCGAGGACACGTCGAATGCCCCGACAAATAAAAAATATATAAATGAATCCGAGGAATAATAGTATCTTTAGTGAAAACCAACGATGAAAGTATTTCGCGAAAATGTTTTGTGCCACATGCCCTTGTTTCTTGCAACATATTTGATTGGCAGATGTACGTTTGACACAACGTAGGTGTCTGCAGACCAATAACTGGCATCAAACATTACAATAGCGGGATTCTTATTGGTTCAGTCAAACAGGGCAACAGCTCTACGTACAAGGGAAAGCCAGAAATCTTCTGGTAAGCTGAACGTGCGTTGTAACCCAGCAAACAGTCAAGTTTTCACACGATAAACAATCATTCCTAGTGATAACATACATTACTCTTAACATAATTAAGTTAGGATAGGCTACCTGATTTAGTTTTCTCCACATCCTATTTCAAACATAACTACACAATAACCACACGAGATGAGTTGAGTGTTTGCTAGGCTTCCATATACTATATCCATGTCTGACATTGTTCTGTTGATATTGGCGTTTCCTCATGTGACTTGGCCAATGACTGAACATTTGCGATTATTCTTTGGGCGCGGTCTACCACAATTTTCATTACCGTGTTTTTATTTTTCATTTGTACCAGATATTCTTTTTCTTATTTTAGACTTAAAATGTGACTTAATGTGGTTCTTATGTAATTTTTTTTTTATCTCTCATAGTTTTCACGTGATAGCTTGTTAAAGTCAAAATTTGCATTTTTCCGTTTTAAAAACTACGCTAAAACCAACTGAAACATACCAAATTTAAAAAAATCACAGAAGATAAATAAGTAGCAGGCTACAATGTCACGTACATATGAACAAAGAAAAAATTTTTTTGTTTGTATTCAAATAAAAATTATTAAACTTAAAATAAAATTTAAAAATTTCGATAATTTCTTTAAACACAAAAATATTTTATTTTGTGGCTAAACATAGCTGAATTTGTAGCCTACGGCATTGTTATTCACTGTAATTTTTTTTTCATTTTGGTAAGTGAGTTGGTTTTAGCGTCGTCCTTAAAACGTAAACATGCAAATTTTAGCTTTAACGAGCAATTACGTAAAAGCTATGCGAAATAAAAAATTTTATAAGAGGAAAAATTTGTCACATTTTGTGTCTAAAACAAGGAAAAAATAACCGGGGCAAATATAAAAATAAAAATATGGTGATGAAAATTGTGGTAGACCGCACCCTTAAACAACTACATTACTATCCTACAATCATAATAGACGCAGGCTGGTGCAGGGTTTAACAGAATACAGTAGCACGAAATATACTTGCTATTCCTCACTGTTTCTAACAATAATTAAAAGACACGGAAGATACGCGGTCTTCAACGATCAGCCGGCTGGACTCCACAGTCCTGTGTACATTATGTCCTCAGCCACGTGTGCATTGGCTGCTGCTCCAGGGTTAGTGTTTTCATGCAGGTCTGCTATTGGTTCACAGTCCTCGAGGAAGAGTTGTAGTAACAGTGACCCAATTGCTAAGGTAGGCAAGTTAACTTAAACAGAATTGTGAAAATTAAAGTCTTCTCAAACGAATATGAGAAATTTTCGAGTCTCTAACAATGGAGTATTACATTTTCTTGTGCTTATTCCGACAGTGTCAGTTTGGGAAAAACATCCCAGTGCAGGTAGCGGGGTTGATGTCCCTGGTCCACGAGGGCGTGTGACGCGAGTAATAAAGAGAAGGGACATGAGCACATCAGATCACAGACCAGGACTAAGAGAAGCCTCCAAGGACGAGACACTGGGACTCAGGCACCAAGCAAGTCATCCCTCGTCATACGGCCAGCTTCCTTCCTCGCTGATCATATCAATCAATTTGGTGGCGGCGGCGCGCGCATGCATATGCATGTCGCTGCCGGCCACTAAATGCCATCGGAAAACAATTCCCCATTTGAATTCAAATTGTGTCGCCGTGTAAACAAACAATGGCGTGGCGGCGCGCTGCCATCAAGATGACCGGTCTAGGTGGATGTAGAGAGGTTAGGGAGGGGCAGTAAGGCCTTGCAGCGCGCGCCTTGGCTTCATGTTTATAAATCAAATAGCTCTCATCTTTCATGCCGGATTACCATATAGACTACCTGGGGAGGGACTGCGGGCAAGAAGCGACCAGCTCTCGTGTTCGACAAGCACGCACGCACGCACGCTGGGACACGACAGATGGACGTCTTCGAGGAACCGCCGCTAGGGGCGCTGACCGCAACACTCTCTCTGAGTAACTATCGACAAGACGCGATAACCTTTCTTCAGCAAGCGCATATCTTCGATGTGCCCAACAGTATATTCACGAACAGCATACTGAGCCAGGGGCTACGTCAGATCTACGACCTCGGCAGTTGACAGAACTTCTTCTCCTCTCCCCACTACGCTGGGGGTTATGCGGGGCGGTGATGAAAGTAGGAAAAAATCTCCCCACTACGCTGGGGGTTATGCGGGGTGGTGATGAAAGTAGGAAAAAATCTCCCCACTACGCTGGGGGTTATGCGGGGCGGTAACGAAAGTAGGAAAAAATCTCCCCACTACGCTGGGGGTTATGCGGGGCGGTGATGAAAGTAGGAAAAA
>PNEQ01127025.1:5444-18651 GCA_003012365.1 Medauroidea extradentata | reverse complement strand
AAGGTTGTACATTGTCATTGTTAGAAATACTGTTTATTGGATATATGACTGAATTTTATTGTGATTTATAGTGTTTAATTAATTGATGGTAGACTTTTCTTGTGCTTTAATTGTCAAAATTAATTAACGTGTCTGTGACACAGGAGTAATTGTGTGCATAACTAATTGTGTTGTGAGAGTTCTAGTTGATTACTGTTTTATGTATTTCATAGCTTTGTGAGCTATTAAATCCAGTACTTAATTTAACTCTTTTATTTGTAATTATAGACCTCTATCCCAAAGAACTCATGGGAATTGCCCACATATAAAGTTTGTGCTCTCTAAACTTGTAACAATATATTCCAGGGAAAGGATAAATCATTGCCCATTTTTAATTGCTTCTTTAGTAAAAAACATTTCAGTTTCGTACTTCTATTGTACTTTGTAACTATTAAAAGCTGAAATGTGTACACAAAAATGTAAATAATTAATGATCATAGAACACTGAATACAGATAAAGATATCCAACTAACTTTAATTCACCCGAAAATTAACCAATGCGCATGCGCGAAGGGCGCAGATATACTTACGTCGGGCCACGTTCGTAGAGGAACAGGGGGGGGGCGATTAAATATCGCTTTTGAGAGGTGCAGCGCAAAATTTGCACCTGCACTGCATTGCTTTGGTATTAAATATACAAATACGCAGGTGCAAGTGGTCACGTGATGGCGCAAAGTGCCTGAAAATCTGCGACTAGCAAATGGCTCGACGCAAGTATATCTGCGCCCTTCGCGCATGCGCATTGGACAATTTTCGGGTATGTGAACGTGAATTAACATAAAAGTTGGATGTCTTTTCTTTATCTGTATCCAGTGTTCTATGAACTTTAATTATTTACGTTTTCGTGTACACATTTCACGATTTCAGCTTTTTTAATAGTTACGAAGTACAGAAGAAGTACGAAACTGAAATGTTTTTTACTAAAGAAGCAATTAAAAATGGGCAACAATTTATCCTTTACCCAGAATATATTTTGAGGGTATTTTTCCGTTGCACACGACGAGAAAATAGAGTTGCATTTGTAACGAGGTTATTTGTACCGTTAACACTTTGCTTAAAACCTTTATACACATGATAATGTAAATAAATAGCGAATATGTTTTGCAAGTACCTGTGCGGGTAATTGCCTAGAACAGTGACATTACCTCTCTGTTTTCCTTGCTTGGATGGGGTGTTCCAACATCACATCTTTCTTGCCGACTTGTTTCCACATACGTGCTTAATATTTAAGAATGATTCTGTTGGGATTCTCTTTATTTCATAAAACTGGAGGGCTATCATTTTAGTTTTAAGTCTTTCGTGAGACTTGCTGTCTACACACATCACACCCTATCTCGGTGAACATTGAACTTACAATAATCTAGACCTAATTAAATTTATTGCAGTATAGTTGTACGAACGCCACTCTTATTCACTACACATTAGCAATGAATTATTTAGAAATAATCTACGTATCACGATTTACGACTCACTGAAAGACGAACGCCACATGAATAGCCCATTAGGTAGTAGGCCTACACTCACAAATACCATGCCACACAAGTTAAAATAACTTATGTGAATTTCAAAACTAGGCCACTCAAATTAATATCAGACCAAATATAAAATGTATACATAGTTTTTGCTCTCCATAAATAAAGCACCTAATTATTCACGAACACAAAAATGAACACACGCATCCACTGCACTGAAAGAACCACGACATCATGGAAATTTACTTTCACACTTCAAAACACAACTACGACATTTACACTTGTAATAAAAACTTTGTAACAATTTTCCTTCATAATTTGATATGAACCTATACTTTTACATCCTTGTTTAATCACGAGAAGGCTACAAAATTTGAGGTTACGAAAAATTTAACCAAAACAATACTTTTACCGCGAGAAATGTTCACTGCTACATGGAAGCTATATCTGCATGTAAGCACGCTGGTGTGCAGACAGCTTTTGCAGTTCAAGTGGCAATGAGAATGATGTTACAAATTTTCTGATTGGCTTGTGTAAGTTGGAGAGGGGAGGCAGTTGCGCCGAGCCAAAATAGGCTCCGCCCCTTGCGTTTTGCATTTTCGAGTATATTTAATTGCAACTACGACTCGAGGTGCAAGTGCAGAGCAGATTTCATTGCGTTGCGCTGCGTCGGTGCAAAACGCAAGTGCAAAATTTGCACCTACGCTGCATTTCTTTGGTATTAAATATACAAATACGCAGGTGCAAGTGGTCACTTGACGGCGCAAAGTGTCTGTAAATCTGCGACTAGCAAATGGTTCGACGCAAGGGATATCTGCGCCCTTCGCGCATGCGCATTGGACAATTTTCGGGTGTATGAAAGTGAATTAACATAAAAGTTGGATATCTTTATCTGTGAACAGTGTTCTATGAACTTTAACTATTTACATTTTCGTGTACACATTCATCTTTTAATAGTTACGAAGTACAGTAGAAGTACGAAACTGATTTTTTTCTCACTAAAAATGCAATTTAAAATGGGCAAAGATTTATTATCCTTTCCCAGGAATATATTTTGAGGGTATTTTTCCGTGGCATGCAACCAGAAAATAGAGTTGGTTTGTTGAGGTTATTTGCACACTTAAAAAACTTTGCTTTTAACTTTTATGCAAGTGATAGCGAATATATTTTGCAAGTATCTGTTCGGCTAATTGTTTAGTACAGTGACATTACCTCTCTATTTTCCTTGCTTGGATAGGGTGATCAACATCACATTTTTCTCGCCAACTTGTTTCCACATACGTGCTTTGTATTTAAGAGTGATTATGTTGAAATTCTCTTTATTTCATAAAACAGGAGGGCTATCATTTTAGTTTTAAGTCTTTCGTGAGACTTGCTGTCTACTCATATCACACCCTATCTCGGTGAACATTGAACTTACAATCATCTAGACCTAATTAAATTTATTGTAGTATAGGTGTACGAAAGCCACTCGTATTCACTACACATTGGCAATGAATTATTTAGAAATTATCAATGTATCACGATTGAGTAATTTATGACTCCCTGGAAGGCAAATGCCACATGTATAGCCCATTAGGTAGTAGGCCTACACTCAAAAAAACCATGCCAGACAAGTTAAAATAACTGACGTTAAATTCAAAACTAGGTCACTCAAATTAATACCAGTACAAATATAAAATGTATGCAAATTTTTTGCTCTAATCGCGTCACACGTCTATCACTTTAGGCACTTTATTTTCCGTTAGCAACATAAAGTATGTAAAAGCTAAAAGCTGGTTACAGACGAAAACCACTCAAACCACTCTGATGTGTTCCAATTGTGTTACAAAAATGCTACTCTCCATAAATATAGTACTGTTGTATGTTGGCCGGGCAGCAGGCACATTACATCATGCTGGGTGGTCAGCCCTGTGAGTCAACCAGTGATGTCATGGGTTTTCGCAGCTATGTCGCATCTCCCGATAGACGTCACTGGGTTTCCCCGATGACGCCAGTGCGAATACGTGACTCTCAACTAGTACGACCGTGGTAATGACTATTTTTAGACTTCAGGGGGGCGATTAAATATCGCTTTTGAGAGATGCAGCGCAAAATTTGCACTTGCGCTGCATTGGTATTAAATATACAAATACGCAGGTGCAAGTGTTCACGTGACGGCGCAAAGTACCTGAAAATCTGCGACTAGCAAATGGTTCGACGCAAGTATATCTGCGCCCTTCGCGCAAGCGCATTGGACAATTTTCTGGTGTATGAAAGTGAATTAACATAAAAGTTGGATATCTTTATCTGTATCCAGTGTTCTATGAACTTTTATTATTTACATTTTCGTGTCGTGTACACATTTCACGATTTCAGCTTTTTATAGTTACGATGTACAGAAGAATTACGAATCTGAAATGTTTTTTACTAAAGATGCAATTAAAAATGGACAACTATTTATTATCCTTTCCCCGGAATAAACTTTTCGAGGGTATTTTTCTGTGGCACACAACGAGAAGAGTTAGTTTGTTGAGGTTATTTGTACCCTTAATAAAAACGTTGCTTAAAAGTTTTATGCAAATGACAATGTAATAATTAGCGAACATGTTTTGCAAGTACCTGTTTGGCTAATTGCTTAGAACAGTGACATTACCTCTCTATTTCCCTTGCTTGGATGGGATGTTTCAACATCACATCTTTCTCGCATTCTTGTTTTCACATTACACGTACTTTATATTTAAGAGTGATTCTGTTGGGATTCTCTTTATTTCATAAAACGGGAGGGCTATAATTTTAGTTTTAAGTCTTTCGTGAGACTTGCTGTCTACACACATCACACCCTATCTCGGTGAACATTGAACTTACAATAATCTAGAACTAATTAAATTTGTTGCAGTATAGTTGTACGAACGCCACTCGTATTCACTACACATTAGCAATGAATTATTTAGAAATAATCAACGTATCACGATTTACGACTCACTGAAAGACGAATGCCAAATGAATAGCCCATTAGGTAGTAGGCCTACACTCACAAGTACCATGCCATACAAGTTAAAATAACTTACCGAAATTTCAAAACTAGGCCACTTAAATTAATATCAGTACAAATATAAAATGTATACATAGTTTTTGCTCTAATCGCATCACACGTCTATCACTTTAGGCACTATATTTTCCGTTAGTAACATAAAGTACCGGACCGGTATGTAAAAGCTGGTTACAGACGAAAACTACTCTGATGTGCTCCAATTGTGTTACAAAAATGCTGCTCTCCATAAATAAAGCACTTAATTATTCACGAACACAAAAATGAACACACGCATACACTGAAAGAACCACGACATTATGGAAATTTACTTTCACACTTCAAAACACAACTACGACTTTTACACTTGTAATAAAAACTTTGTAACAATTTTTCTTCATAATTTGATATGAACGTAAACTTCTTACATCCTCGTTTAATTACGAGAAGGCTACAAAATTTGAGGTTACGAAAAATTTAACCAAAACATTACTTTTAACGCGAGAAATTTTCACTGCCACATGAAAGCTATATCTGCATGTAAGCACGCTGCTGCGCAGACAGCTTTTGTCGTTCAAGTGGCAGTGAGGATGATGTTACAAATTTTCTGATTCGCTTGTGTAAGGGGGAGAGGGGAGGCATTTCCGCCGAGACAAAATAGGCTCCGCCCCTTGCGTCGTGCGTTTCTGAGTATATTTAATTCCAACTACGACTCGAGGTGCAGGTGCAGAGCAGATTTCCTTGCGTTGCGCTGCGTCGGTGCAAAACGCAAGTGGTGATATTTAATCGGCCCCCAGGTCACCAATTTCATCAGCCATTGACGTTATTGAAGGGGCCGTATAAAAGCATCGGAACTGCGCAACATGAGTCAGTCGAGTATTGCAGAGTCTAGTATTGGAGAGTCTTGTGGAGTCTTAGTAGTGAGTCGTGAAGATGAAGTGAGACCGAGAGTGGTGTGAAGCAACGCCCTTAGGGGTGGCTTTGCCACTGGGACGACGATGGACGTCATGAGAAGTGACGGGCCGAGAGGTGACGCTGGCGGCGGCGCAGATTTAAGGACACAGCGCCTTGGGGGCGGTAGCACGATGGCGTCGAGGCTGATGTAACATCGGCGGAGCTGACGAAGTGTGGCGTCTTGAGGATGCCAACACGGCGGCGGTAGTCCGTGTCGAGTCTGAGTAACATCAGCGCCCTGCAGAAGGGACCGACAACACTAAGGTGTTGTGTGTCGGCACGACTGAGCTGACGAGGTATGGCGTCTCGAGAATGGCAGCATGACGGCAGTGGTCGGTGTCGAGGCTGTGTGACGCCAGCGGGCTGCAGGAAGGATGAACAACACTTGTGGTGTTTTGTTGGAGTGCTGCAGAGGTGGTGAGCTGTGAAGAACAACACTGACTGTGTTGTGTCGAGGAGGGCAGTAACTGGTGACTTGAGGAGACTGTCTACCTGGTGATTCAAGAGAATAAATGCTTCGAGAGTTCGCTATTGGTACTGCTCGGAGGAGGTATTAAGCTTGTGCAGCACATCAACGGGCCATAAACTGCCTGATGCTGGACTACAAAACAGCTTGCTTGTTGAATGCAATGGGGGTGTCCTTTATGCCTCATTTCAAAGAGTTCAGTATTTGTATTTGATAAAGGTTTTTCCATTAATCAAGTTACTCGTTACCTGATTTGATACAAGAATAGTATACAGTTTTTTTTTATTCTTTAGCTACATCCTACTTTCTGGTAATATCCTGCATACTGTGTTCGTGTACAATCCAAATACAGTATTTCACTAAAATAATGCAGTGCTTTAACTTTACACCTAGCCACATAAATGTTATTAAATGATTATTAACTAGCTAATAGACAAAACCTTCAAGATTCATCAATGATCGAGGACATTCAGTGATGTGAAGTGAAGATGACCCATGGCTGAAGGGGGAAGTGAGACAAAAAACAACAAACTTATTAGGGTTTCAATTTACATTCAAGTTTTATATCATTTTGGATGTTATGTATTAACCGTTAATGAGGATCAACTTGCTGCTTATTTCAAGTCACGATCAAGAAATACACATTTCAGATCAAAGCAAGAATTTTTAGCAACAAATGGCTTGTGTTGAGCATTGTTTAACTTTAGAACATTAAGTGTAGCAAAAGGGATTACAACATTTTTGGTTCCAATGTTTGCGTATTGCCATATGTCAATCACAGCTTTACTGTTGATTTTATGTCACAATAAAACCACAAATAAGAAATTGTACAACAGAAACTAAGAAAATGACTTAAATAATTTCAAGAGATGGGGCATAACAAAAATTAACTTCTCTTCAACAAAAAATACAGGAGTAACAACAGTTCATAAATGAGCAAACACAAGTTAAAATATACAATGTTTGTAAAGCCAAATTTACCACACTCAACGTATGTACGCACACATAAATGTGAGGTTTTTTAAATTGGATTCACAACAATATAGAATCTAGAAGAGCACAGAAGTTGTCCTTGTCAGAGTAAATTGTAGAGAACAAATTATAACATAGTAATAGGATTTGACAAAAAAATTTTTTGGTAAAAACTGTATTTGATAAATATTATTAAAATTTTAATTTGTCTTATGTTTTATGACTACTTAAGGCTGGATTCACAACCATCACTTACTGGTAGCGTATGTAAGAAGTAGAAAGTTGACCAACTCAAGTCACGTCATGTGATGTGAATGCTTGTATGCACCCCAATGTTTTTTTTTTTTTTACTTTTATGCTAAGTGTTTGTTGTACATCTTAACTTCATTTTGATTTTGTCTTAAAGCATCTCATTTACTTTGTTTTAAAAATAAATTATACAAATTAGTGAACTGAAGTTATTACTTGCCATTATAAAAAAAATTTAATTTACTGTAATACACTCTCACCTTCAAAGCCTGAAAAATAAATTTATTTTTTGCCTTCTAATGTTCTTATTATAATGGTACAGAAGAAATGGGATAGCATACCCTGAGAAAACGTAACAGCCAATTACATCATGCACACCCTGCTAGACCCCACAAGGTATCACCGTCGATGTAACGTGAGCAGTCTTCAACTACATCACAGTATCACCCCCATACCTCTAGATCTGACAATGAAGAGGCTTACTTGGCCAATCATTCAAAAAGCGCGATGCAGGGCTTAAGTACGACAAAAATTTCAACCACTAATATAAGGTTAATTACGGCTCTCCACTGTTACCTATATGTTTCTATATATCGCTCTTCTATGAAGTCACCTTTGCTTGGAGCACCGTACAGCTATCTACTCTTTTAACACCTTCCACTTCGCCTCACCTCTGTTAAGGTCCTGCAGGCTGAGCATGGTTCGTGTTTTCTCCCTGTTGTGAGAACGACGCGTCAGTGGAAAGACGTTTCGGCAAAAAAGCGAGCATGGTTCTGTTTGTTGCCCGTCAAAGCATTTCAGATGAACGACGCGACCATCAATATACTGACGCGTTATTTCGGCATGTCATGAGCCGACAACGTGCGTATTTAAAATAAATATCGATAGAAACAATGCCATATTCACAGTTTCAAGTGACAAAATATGTTTTTAACTTATATAAAGCCTGCACACGGTATAAACAATACATGCAAAGACAAATTTAAAGCTCAATTACTGTACACGTACCATAACCTATAACTTGACCATACAGCCATAACCTACATCTTGCCAAAACTGATCGATAATACCTAAACAAGTAATACAGTTTGTATTGAATATTTTTTAAAAGACAAAAACAAACTGTTTTAACTGATGTATATACAGGTAATTATTGGCGCTGTATTAGTGTACGCATGTGTTTTCTCTCTTATTTAAACGTGTTAGTATAACCGAACCAAATGAAAAAAATGTGCGGTAGAAAAAAAATCCCAGTATTTTAATATTCATGACTTGAATCTATAGTACAAAACGCATAAGACAAAACCATTCTCTGCTGAAAATATCCCGAGAAACCAGTGTTTATACGCAACGTAGTAACTTTTAAAAACATTGCTATAGTTTGTATTGGTAATTAACCTACAATGTTGTACCTTACAGATATCGCAGGAGACTATTACAATTTTTGTAATTTTGAGCAGTACGTTATTCATGTTCATGCGTTGTCTTTTTCCTAGATTGGGAAACCAATTTTAAATTTATATCGTGTATAGGGTCAAGGAGACCACAAAAAATATATTTTCCTCAAATGTAAGGAACATTTTTTTTTATTGACTGGAGAATAGTAATTATCGTCTTCTGTTATTTATTATTTATGCTCTGACAGAAAATAAATTTGTCACTGTAAATCATATGCATACTTCAAAATTATAAGCTACATATTGAAATGTAAAAATTATGTTGAACTTTATTTACCATGTTATATTTTACATTGCTCATATAAACATTCAAATGAAGATATAAAAAAAAACTATAGTCAAGTACTGATATTTCTATTTCGACAGCAACATTACTACTATAGTGACATATACACTGACTCATGAAGTTAATATTTAAGCAAACCTCACATGACTGCCACAGAATATTAGCACTTGACCACAGATTTTTCAAGTTCTGTTCACACATGTAATAAATTAAAGTGTCACTAATGAATAAAAACACACGTTAATGTGTCACTTGTAAATAAATGTACAGGTTAAGTGCAAATAACGTCATTCTCGTTACAGCTGTATAATATTTTTGTTCATAGAGGTTTTCTATTGGCTGAAACTTGAAAGCAAATTCCCCAACACACAAAAATAACATGTCGCTACTACAAATTTCGTACCAACCTCTGAATATATTCCTCTTTGGAACCGTCGTTCATTTGACGCAATAATTCTGACAGATGCATTATGACACGACAATCCATGCTCGCAGTTTTGCGCAGCCGTCATGACACTAGCGTCGTTCTACCGACACGTCGGAATTACGACGGTTTCGAATAAAAGAACCATGCTCGACCTGCTGGTGTGGTCTCGCAAGTTACAGCAGTTTCCAATTGGCCCTGTATTCTGCTGCTGGATGACTAAATTACTAACACAATCTACTTACATACCCATGGGCTATGCACATAATAGTAAAGTCAAATTGTGACTTATACACCTACTTTTTTGACAACATTGCTTGCAAAATTTGTGATAACCTTTTACACGTGCGTATGTATTATAACATGCAAACAATTAAGCAGTCCAGTATAGAAACATAGCCTACTTAACAATGAAAGAACTATGCATATTGGTCTTGGGTACAGGAAAAGGTAGTCCAAAGTTATGCACAGTAAGACGAGTACAATTGTGGAGTACCAAGTGGCAAAAGACTAATGTGTTGTAATCATATACTGTAGTAGCACAAAGTTATATTGTCCCCACAAATGGATGCTAACATGTTTGTCATGGCTACGCTGAATGTGCCACAAATAATAATTTCTAGGCTTCTGTGACAATTAAGACAGTAAAGATTTCCCTGTGTAGTCTGAGCAGGCATATTGCACGATGGTTCGTCCAGTATTTGAATATGCTGCCACTGAGTGGGGTCTGTACATGGTGGTGCAAGATCTAGAAAGGACAGTAAGATGAGTGATGAATTAATGGAAGAGGTAGGGTTAGGCTGGTGAAAAGGAAGGGAACTTTAGGTTTAGCGTGATAAAGGAATTGGGATGGAAACCATTGAGGGACAGAAGTAGAATGGAAAGACTGGTCAGATTGCATATGGTGATGAACACGGGGAAGGGGAATGGGGCAGTTTGGCGAGCAAACTAACTAAGGGAACTTTTAAGGGAAAATGAAACAACAGTGAGAAGGTTCAGAGGGTGTAGAGGAGAACGGAGAGGGGTAGACAGTCAATGCTGGTGAGGACGGTGAGGTAGTGGAATACACTGCGGGAGGAGTTGGTGACTTAAGAGTGGGAGGGGGGTCTACTTGCCACTAGGAATTAGCCCAATTTCAGATGTAAAATTATTATTTATGTATCCACATTTCTCTCTGTAAAGGAACAAGCTGCTACAAGAACTTTGAAACTGTCACACGAGAAGATCTCATATTAACTTAACTTTTCTGTAGTTGTAGAAACTATATTCTATTTTCAAGTGTGCGCCTTTGCAATACTAAATTTAGTGACTGTTATGTTTTATGGTCTGTTGTATACCACATCTATTGTAATTTAACTTTACAATAATTTGCTTCTTCCTTACAATAATATTGTTGCACTTCACTGTACTCAATGTTTGAATGTAGGTATAAAAATTAAAATGAGGACACTAAACAGCTGCTATAAACGTTGAGGCAGGTTTGGAGTGATACAATGACCCTCATTTCTGTCCAAGTCAGAGCACAATGAGATAAAAACATATATTTTTGATTTACAAAATGTTTGAGGCCATTGGTTCCTATTTACATGGTTTTCGTGAATACAATTTTTAAATTGTGAATGGGAGCAGATACCGCAAAACCGTCTACCAGATGAGTTGAAAATTTCTTTTACTGCTTAATTATTGACTAAATTGTTTAGAAGTCAATAACTAAACAGATTAATATAAAAACTTCACAGCAAAACCCTACCAATTTTCAACACATGTATTTGACAGGTTAACAATATCTGCTCGCTTTCTGGATTTCAAAAACAATATATTTACACAGAAAGTGTAAATAGGAACCAGTGTTATTTAAACCATTTTAGAAATTGGAATGAATTATAAGGCATTCATAGGCGGTTTTTCGACAAACTGAGCACTTTTGAAGAACACCTTGGCTAGAGTAATTATTTTAAAATTTTGTTTATAGGTATTGAGTTCAGGTATTATTAAGTGTTGAAATTGGTACAATCAACACACTGTGATGAACACTAGAGGTGCTACGTTTATATTAAGAAGTAACAGGAGAATATAAATTATCTGGATTTTAAAAAAAAAATTGTAACTAGGCTTTCAAAAGTGCTCATTTTATCCTGAACCACCAGTCAAGAAGAGAAAGTCTACCATTTAAAAAAATTCACACAATACTAAACAAAAATATGTATGTAAATGTGCTGTGCCAAGCACTGTTTAACCTTCATGTCTTGGTTATGTTGATAAGAGCATGCTGGGTTGAGTACACAGTCCAACTTGAGCACATCCTGTAACTTGTCTGATCCTTCACACAGAAATGTAATACGAATGTAAGCATTCTTGCTAGGTACGTACTCAACTGACACAATGAGAATGTGGTGGAGAATCTTGTAACGACATGACAAGGAAGGTGATTGAGGGGCTTGGTATCAACTAAACCAGTTAATTCACCCTACAACTATTTCCAATGGTAAACTTTCTTTACCTCGTACTCGCCCAACCATTTACATGGATATTGTGAAACTACACAGTAATTTTACACAGTTTGAATAACACATTGCCATAAGTGTTTTATTTTTGTAATAAACACTGCCACAAATAGGTACTTTGTAAGAAGCTGAAATATAAAAAAAAATTATTTTAGCTGAAATATACCCTACCAGCACAGCAAGTCCCCAGGATGACCTAGGGACATCCTTTGAGGATATCCGGGTACATGCGATTCTCGGGATGTCCTAAGGATGGATATTTCGGATGTCCGAGAGCTCCGAAAAACCGAGTCCCTAGGACGTCCCAAGTACCTCCTCGAAAAGTACATCACATCCCAGGAAGCTCCTTGGAAGATGAATTTAGGTCATCCTAAATTCCTCATCTGGGGAGCTCCCAGGCATGTCCTTACAGGGAGCTCCCACGGAGCTCCTCTGAGGAACTCCCTGGGATGTCCGAGCAGGAGCTCCCTGGGATGTCCAAGCAGGAGCTCCCTGGGATGTCCGAGCAGGAGCTCCCTGGGATGTCCGAGCAGGAGCTCCCTGGGATGTCCGAGCAGGTGCTCCCTGGGATATCCGAGCAGGAGCTCCCACGGACGTAGTGGATTTCTAGGCAAGTTCCTAATATGGCCACTAGATAGCTCACAATATTATTTAAATATACATGAGGTTTGTTGCAATTAATTTAGTAGATAATTCATAACTTTTATATATGCCTTAAAAAATTAGTACATTTATTGAATTTCGACACATATATTTTATTATTACTGGTAGACTTTTGGAAGTTAAAGCATTTAAAGAAATGTTATTACAGACGAATTGTTTATTCAAAAGATTTTAAGAGGCTACATTGACAATTATGTGTATTTCTCGTGTCGTGGCTGTCGCGGCGTGAACATCGTGCTCCTGCGGAGCTGCGCGCCAGGAGGTGCCGCCATTTTCATCGCAACGAAGGTGCCGTGGCCTGTATGGGGCGGTGCGATCGCGGCAGCCATGCGGCAGCGACCATCTGCAAACAAGCGCGTCCTGTTGGTGGCGAATACAGGGCTCCTCGCCGAGGAGTTGTCAGGAATATTCAAATACTGACTCGTGGACCAACTGGCCGGTGCCCAGGCGCTGTCGACGGCAGCGGCGGCGAACTGTACAGCTCAGCATGAAGACGGACGACGCGCCCTGCAGGAAGCAGTCCAATGGTCAAGGCGGCGGGAGGGATCTCGAGGTGCTGAAACATGCGAAGTGTAGCGAATCCAACTGCTGGATCCTGCGGGCTGTGGACTGCAGGGCGTGTGGGGAGCGAGAAATGGAATGCATCGGAACTTGGACCAACGTCATCGGGGACCTTCGACGTCGGGGCCGGTGGACCTAGCCCGCCACATG
>PNEQ01127021.1:0-31448 GCA_003012365.1 Medauroidea extradentata | reverse complement strand
CTATACGTAAGCAAATTTATCGGGCTGGACTTTGCGTGTTGTCAAGAACGTAATAGCACCTACATATTAATGACACTCTGAAGTTAATATAACTGGTAGCTTTAATTGTTTGTGGGCATGGACTGACATTGATTATTCTCTTCACTATTCACCTCTTTAATTATTGCACCTGTGCTTAGTATGGATAGTATTGAGAGATTGTGTAAGTTAAATGTATAAATTAGTTTGTTATATTAAAGAATTAAAATATAATGTTTTTCTTCTACTCTTTTTAAAGCTCAGAAATGGTAATTAGTTCAAATGGCTCTTCCGGCGATGTGCCCTTTAATATTAAAGTTTGTGTTGACTTGTATATTAACTCAAGGAAGGGTGAGGCAAGTGTGGTCACATACCCACGTAAGAGGGTATGACGTGACACATAAATATGTTCTTCAATTTTGTTTTAGCAGTAACAAAACTCTTAAATGTTGCATTTAAAAAGTAACAAAAAATAATTGCCAGTAGAAATGTCAATCTGTGATCATATTTTGAATACACCAAATAAAATTGAATTTTACATAAGTTCGTGCATGAATTATATGATACAAGGTAGATAACAATATTTTTTTTGTTAACATCTTTTAATTTTCTTTTATCTTGGACAACAGAAAATCAAAATGAGGTGTGATAAATTCACTAAAATCCATCAATAGATGGCACCAGAAGTTCAGGCAGTAACGAAAATTGTAAATAAATAGTTAAAATTGAAATGTTTTACTTGTAAATAAAAAAACGAAATTACTGAAAGGTATGACGTACAAATAAATGACATAATATGGAACATAATTTAGTAATTTTCTCTCGCCTTATTGGATATTAGGAGGTTGGTACACAAGGTGTTCTCATGAAAGGAGAAGGTGAAATAATTTGGTTTCATAGGGCATTTATATTCATGAACACAAGTCACAGCATGATGAATATAACACTTTCTTTGGTACAAGATCTACAAGCAGGGTTTGAGTTAATCACAATTTGATGACATACATTATTACACTGAAGTCTCAATATGAGATACGACAAGGGTACAAACTAAAGATATAACAACATAAATTACCTCAGGTCATACTCTGAAAAATACAATTTTACGTGGCACTTTGGGCAGTTTAGAAAATAGACAAGAATTAGGGCCTGCTCGTGGCCGAGAATGTGTGGCAATCATCTCTTTGATCCCGAGAGGTTACAATATTCAATAGCCTCTTTACATTAGGGTGCTGCGGCCATTGACGATACCCGACTAATAACAAAAAATACTTGATTACTTGTAATTATACGGCAGTCTCTCTGATCCCGGGGAAAAATTAGTACATTCCTAACTTTCAATAGAGTTTTCAAGACTGGGAAGTGCATGATAACACTTTATAACTGGCAGTGTGCATGGTGGCAATGTACTAGGCATAGTGGCTTGAAGAGCACATAGGTTAGATTGCCATGTTGAGATGATTAGGTCTCAACTCGAACGTGAATGCACAGGTTAGGCTTACTTGCTGAGTCATCCTGGCTAGAAAGAAGGGTTGAGGTAAAGGTGGGATCGGGCTTATGTTCTACAAGGCTAATGGCTGGGAGAGCAGGCTTCGGCTTTCTTACCAGATAGCAACCCAATATAGGGAGAGGTGGTTGGGGCTTCTGCTTCCTTAGCAGGCAGCAACCTATGGTAGATAGATAGGTAGTTAGGCAGGTAAGGTCGGGGATAGCAGGCTTCGGCTTCCTTACCAGGCAGCAACCCACTGTAGGTAGATAGGTAAAGGGTTGGGAGAGTAGGCTTCTGCACCAGGCAGCAACCCACTATGAAGTAGGGATGGGGAGTGCCAGGCTTACCTTACCCGGCCCGAAGGCCAAGCCTCTGAAGACTGACTAGCTGGGTGCAGCGCCCGCCTTATATACCCCTGAGGGGAGTTGAAAGTACCGTTATGAAAATGGCAGCCGGGCCGCTCGAGGCTGTCTGCATCTACAGGTATGCACAGGATTGGTACTATTGGTAGGCCCTCTGCAGTATTTTGTAAACAAACACTGGTACAGTTTAACAAATGTTGCAAATGGAAAATAAACATTGGATAAGCACTCTGGTATAAGTAAATACTGTTTTACAGATATAACTTCGTCTTAACCTTACATGCTAACATATTATCCTTACGTAAAAATAAATAGCAGTATGGTGATCGGTAAAGGTGTGGGCGAATACTACTGCCCTTAGGCTTAAATGGTAAAGTGTTAAAAATCGTGTGTGAGCATTAACGTAATTTACAAGTGGACGTGGCAGCGTCATGTCATAGCGAGGTGTTTTATAGTTGTGGGGATGTAACACTTGCTGCTCCAGAAGGTGCTGCCACCAAGAGGTAAAAGAAGGAATTGTTTCCACGATCAACTGGCATGAGCAGTCGGACTTGTGCACTTCTCCAATCTAAAAACTTCCAAAGAGGTGATGTCATTTGTCGCGCGCATTTACAGAGAGGCCAAGAAGGGAGGCCGAGAGAAGAGCACAGCTCTTGTTGTGCACAGTTCAGTGTTGCAACATTGCAGCATTACAGGAGTGAGACGAACATTACAACTTTACGGGCGCTGCAAGAATGTTTCAAATGTTTTACAAAAATGCTTCACTGAAAACTGGGTGTTCACATGCACTTGTGCATTTATGAGCCTTCCGCTACTAAGTATATGGTCAGATTCTGAACAATTTTAAAGTTACTAATTTTTCTGAATTTGTGGACCTACAATACATTACACAAAAAATGCAATGATTGTGGCAAAAGTGTTGCAGTGAAGTGATGTTTGTGGAAATGGTAGGTGGGACATGTCATTCACATGATCATTAAAGCTGTTGTCATTACCGTTATACATAAAGCTTTGACAGGCATCATGTACTGACTTCTGATGTGAGTTAAAAACAGTTTAAAAAATTAAACTGCTTAAATTTTACAGTAACAACAGTGTAAAAAAATCAATATCAGGAATTCTAGAGCAATTATAGTAAAAATGGAAGTTTGTACACCTATTAAAGAAATGAAATTGTAATGGTAGAGATCATTTGCTATAATGTACCAAATAAAATAATATTAATATCAACAATTACATTTTGTATTAGCCCCTTTCAAATTTTGGTTCACTTGTACTGAGCTTGTGTGGGAAATCTCTCTATGCTTGCATTAAACTTGAATGTAGGATACCATTACTCTTATATAATAGCACTGACAAAATGCAGTGAAGTTAATAGGTTTACACTTTTTAAAATTAAAACACTGTAACTATATTGCCACTTAAGTTAAACTACAGCAACATTACCAAATATGGCACAACTTGTACATGTTTCGGATGATGTGGATACTGTCTATGTGCCTTCATCCCCCATATAAGCACCCTAAGAAAAGCATTACTGAATTATGAAGTACATAAATCAAATAGAATTTCTGCACAGGATTTGCAGATTTAGTGTTCGACATATGATGATAGGGTGTTTAAACAGCATGTCTAACATGTGTCCTAAGCCACCTGCTAGCATGCTAACATTATTGCTGGCCATTAAGCAAACTCTTATCTGACAGAGTCAAATCCCATATATCAACTGAACTTAATTGAGTGAGCCTGTACTTAATAGTGAGTAGAACATTTACAGTTCATTTTCGTAAAAAAATAATAATAAACAAAGTGGAACATAAATGAGTTTTGCTTGTTATTTTAATGCATTGCAGTTACAGGTTTCTCTCTTTACACATCTTACAGTGAAATCCTTGTAAATTTGCAGGTAGGAAATAGATAGTTCAGAAGGCTGGCAAAATATCTGGCATGTTTGTTAGTCTTTTCCTTTTAGTAACAGTTTTCAAACTCATAGTATTTTGTAAAGTATGATACAGGCTGTCTCAAAAGTCTTTACACCCCTACATAATGTTAAAATGTTTACACAGAGTAAGTTCAGTGAAGGGTTTATTTTATGTGTTAATTCATATGTACCAACAAATGTAAAAACATAAATTTATACATCAATCGTATTGGTGTGAGCACCATTGTTTTCGACAAACAGAATGATACGGCGCCATATGTGGTGGTTAACTCTCCATAACGTGTGGTGTGATGTTGCGGAATACAGCTCAAACAGGATTTTTAAGTTTGTCTGTGGTTTCATATCTCTGCTTACTGTTTCACAAATCCCCCATAGCGCATTGTTGCATGTTGTCAAATCTGGGCTTCAAGGTGGCCAAGGAAGTGTTTCAGTGTGTCTCCCAATCCACCTACACAGGTAAATGTCATTCAGGTATGCTCGAACTATTAGTGCATATTTTCAGGGTTTCTCATCCTGCCAGAACCAACTGATCATCTCCAATACCAAGATTATAAAGTTGTAAAACAAACCACTCGCAAGGCATGTTCAGGTAACTGTTTTGTATCACTGACCCATTAAATAAATATACCTCATCAGGCGATTGGCAGAAACTGCTGTCAAGATTATTGTAATGTGGGGTTCTCAAGTTCTTCATAAAAGTGTGGGTTTTCTTTACTCCAAAACACAACATTTTGATCGTTGAGCACTGCAGTAAATTCCACATTCATCAGTAAAGAAAATCTTGCTTTGCGGAGGCAACGTGGGGAACGTTGTCAGCAAATTCTTATATGCTTGCCTCCTCCTGCCAAAATCCTGATCAGTTAACTCATTGAAAAATGTAGTTCTATATGGCTGAAGTTCAAGATCTCGCAATTGCCTGTGTAAGCTTGATTTTTGTATTCCCAATTCATCTAAATGTTTGCAAACAAATTTCTTGGGTGAATACTTCACTGAAGCAACAATGTCCTAACTTCTCGTATTTCAAGTTTTTGGTCATCTGGATTCTGGGGAATCTTTTATGTTCCTGGTTGTAAATATTTGTCGTTCTCATGTTGATGGAACTTTGCCGAATCAGTTTTTAAATTTCTGAAACACTTCTTGCAATGTCTTTCGAGAGTGGTGTCACTCGTGCACCCATACTGATGTCGGACCTACTAACTTTCAAGGCTTCCTGTGAGTAAGATTTTAAAATGATTAAAACTTTCGACAAACACTTAACGGTATTTCAGATGTTGGTATGCGTAACTGCTATCAAATTTAATAACTAGCTGTCTCATGTCTATAATAACAAATTATGCTGTCTGTATTTGTACATGTATTGCAAAACCTTTACACTACATTTAACAGATTAAAAAATTCATTTAACATTTTAAACTTTGTTTAAAAATTCAATGAAACAGACTTACTACAGCAGTTAATGCACTTATTTTATTGTCACCTGTTGTATCAATGTAAAATATTGTTTATACAAAATATTAAAGAATGGTGCAAACTTAGCTGATAAGTCATCATACTTTACATATATCAATAGGCATTATTGGTTAGTATTGTTTTCTGCATGTTTATGCATGGAAATAGATTTTAGTATGATGTCATATAATATATGGCAACATTCACATATTTATAAATGTATCACAGTTTGCACTACTTTTCTCTTTGCAAATACTGTGTATATGCTAGGTAAATTGGGAAACGTGTCTTTTGTGAATATTTCTTTTCTTAAACAATATTAACACAATTTATATCTGTAATTTTGTATAAGTTATGAACATCTGCTGAATTTGACGATTGTGTACAAACATGTTAACACATTAGGACCTAAAAGGTTATATTTTGCACATTTTGAAATTATTATGTTTGTACATTTTGTGAATGCAATCACCCGAACTGAAATATACCATCACAATAACTTGCTAAGAAAACTGTAACTTCTAGCACTGCTAAAAAACATATTTACAAAAACAAAATGTCGCAAGTTACATACACATGCCACTGTATTTGCGGAGAAAAAGTCTTTTCAGATGGCTTCTTTCTGTGACTCCACAAGAAAGGTCACTTTGCAAGCTATCTAATCTTTAAAACCCCTCCATTAAATCACGCTTGCATAGAGATTTTATCTAAGTTTTGGCAACAAGTGACTAATGAAAACAATCAGGTCGGTTCGCTAGGCTCTGGTTAATTTCGTGCAGTGTAGTACAAAATATTTAGTGAGACTATAAATGTACCATTTCCGAAACTACGGTATTCTCTCCTTATTTTATTGTTTACAACACATATGTACTTTGTATAAAGGCAAAATATATGTACCTTGTATACAATACCAAAGATACTAATTTCATTCTCTTCAGTAGAAGGGATTGTGGAAAATTGTATGTTTTTGAGATGGTACATAGAAAATCCATAAAATGTTAACTACTTCTGTAAAACTACAACACCTCGCAGTTTCTGTACAAATTATAGAAGATTTGTGAAAGTTGGATGGTCTGTGCTGTTAATCTTTCCTCCAGTGATCAGCCAGTGTGATTCCTGTACATATACACAATATTACTATACACCTTGTTTAATTTTTTCCCAGTAACTACAGAGAAACGTAAAATTTTCGGGAGGTATAGGGTCGTTTGAGACATTCTATAAGATTCACTATGTTGTAATTGAGTTGTATTCATGTTATTTTACAAATCCTGTGCACATATTTTATTTATTTATTTAACATTTATAGTGCCCTCAGGCGGTGTCAAGGCCATGGTGTAAGAACAGTGTACAAATAACATTCATACATATGAGCGGTCTCCCTTGTTGTTTATGGAGCGTGGGTTTTTTTTATCTGTGTCCTTGTTCTTGGGCAGGGTCTTTTCTCTGGGTCTGGGCTTCATATCTCTTCTCTTGCATCTTGATTGGTGGTCGGCTTCAGCCTTTTTCTCAGAGGTTTCGCCCCGGCTGACGGTGCTATAGCCTTCTCTTGCCTGTCAGACTTGCCACTCCACTGGCCATAGAGGGGGTGGCTGGGGAGTGAGGGGGGTGTGGTTCCACCGGCTGGCGGCAGGGGCGCTGTAGGTAGGTGCGGGGGGAGCGAGCTGCGGTGCGGCAGCACGTGCCAGAGAGACGGCACTCTCGGGTTGAACTTCGAGCTGGTATGATCCATTGCTTCGGGTGGAGTGTATGAGTGTTGTCGTGAGCAGACTTCCTCGGCAATGGTTTGTTGGAGTGTTCAGCGACATAGACCTACATAGGCACTGTTGGTTGACTAGCCTAGCTAATTACTGGGTGGATGTTTTCCCCTCACTGCATGGTAAGTGGGCGGCACTGTGTTCGGGCCCATTGGATTCTCGTGGAGTAAGTCCTGTCGCTGCAGACGGTATTTTCCTGGTCTTCACCTACCCACAACACTGGGGGAAAACCAGAGTAAAGACTGTAACTGGATATTTGTTTGCCTATGTGAGGGCGCAAGGGCGCTTAGGATAACTCGCATGAACGTCTTTTGGACGCTCCCAGACTTGAAGGTGGAACTAATTGGGTGATCTCGGCTATGGGATCCCGGTATCATTCCAAATGATTATAAGGGTGTTTGACGAGAGGTGTAATTGCACAACAAATGCATGTTGTGAGTGTGTCGTTTAAGGGTCAAATGGGAAAGGCTTTGATTCGAGTTGTTGTGCACATATTTAAAAGAGTTTAGTATTTGTAAGCACTTTGATAAACTGATACAGAGATGTGTAATCGCCGGAATTTATCTGTATTACCATGTTTTGTGTATTTGTATTGGTAAATTATGAAATTTACATTCTGTGAAGTTGAATTGGTAATACACATGTTTTTTAAACTGGAGATGTGTTTCCTTTCTTTGCTCGAGAATGTTCATTTGCTCACTAACCTGCTATAAGCATTTGTTGGTCGACTTGGTAGAGAGTTGTCAAGCTCTTGGAATTGGTTCACCGTGCCTTTAGGAAGTCTTTTGGGGAACTGGATAGTAAAGGTCGCTGGCTTTGGCAAATTTGCCAAAACAACACACATACACGAAACAAGAAACACACACTTCAGTAACAGACAAACTACTACACGAGGACAAGACAATAAAAAAGGTGAACAAACACTAAACAAGTTGTAGGGTTATTGTTCTAAGGAACGAACTTAACGATCAAGTTATGGGGAGGAAACTCAATTAAGAGCAGGCAGGAATTCTAGGACAATCATCTCTTTATTTCCTTCAAATACAACTCAAAGACAATTAGGATATTTTAACCAATTATTAATTTACTTTAATAACCGTGACTATCAACCACTACAACAATAACTATGGGGAGAGTTGAAGGAAATCCCACAGAAGAAGTGTTTTCACGTACCACTGAATTATTTGGTAACACTCGGAGCACGATTTCGGAACCAGTGGAAAGCGGCGCCCACACTGCCGCCTGTCGCTCGTAGTCGGTGACCACGCCCTTCGCAGCTTGGCCCCCTCGGCTTGGAGGACCATCGTTTTCAAGTGTCGCAGTTTACAGAAATCCCTCCTCCGGTCGGCCTCACTTTTATAGTAGGTGACGCCCTGACGTCACTCGCTGTGCCCATGGCGGCTTAGTTAGCTCAGCCACCGTGGATCATACTTATGTTAAACCGAGGGGTAGTGCATGGGTCATAACAAAGCGGACAACTAAACAATCCACTGTTAGCTAACAACATTGAACAAGTGAGGTAAATATCAGAAAGTGTATACTCTAACAGCTATAAATTAATATTACTAAATACAAAGTAATTGATAAAGTGTAAAAAAACTTTATGGAGAAGGATGGCTGTCAGTTGAGTCAGGGTTTAGGGCAGCATAAGTGATAAATTTGATTAGACCTAACACTTTAGCTGCTGAGGTTCTTAGATATTCAAAATAATGGTGAAAATGTAATTTTTTATCGAGAAGGAGGCCGAGGTTTTAGACATATTCACACTGTTTTGTGGATGTGTTATCAAGTTTATAAGTATAATTAACCATTGAATAAAATGACAGACGTTTGAGGTACTCGTAGGCTGGTGCACTTTCATCTATGACATTTCCATGATCTGGACCTCTACAGAAACCAATCTCACTCAATTCCTGGAAAACCTGATTACTCACAGCCCTCTCATAATCAACTGGTCATATTCACAAAAACGTGCAATATTCCTAGACGTTGAGCTAAGTCTACAGAATGGCACCATTCACACCTCTGTGCACACCAAGCCAATCAACAACCTGCAATACCTCTATTTCGACAGTTACCACCTATACCATGTCAAGAAATTACTACCGTACAGTCTCACCACCAGAGCCAAATGTATATGCTCCACCCACAGTAACCTCAACCAACAGTGTGAACAAATAATAAATGACCTAGTTCACAACCAAATCCGCCGTGTCGTTTCCAATACACAATGACAAAAACCAAGGCTGCAAGTACAGATAAACCTCTGCTAATTCCACATCACGAGAACATGAACAAACTAAAAACTATTTTAAAATCTGGCCACAAAATCTTTGTTTCTGTACCACAAATTAAAAACCTGCTCTCTAAGCCTCCCAGACTAATCTTCAGACGCCCACCAAACCTACACATTGAACTAGTCCAGCCAAAACTTCAGCATACCACACCCAACAACACTACCGTAACACCAAGAGGTTCCCATCCCTACAATAAACCACATTGTGGTTTCTGCACCATCCATCAATCCTCCACTTCTTTCATCAACAGGCTTACCAATCACACATATCCCATACTGGGCAGCTACAACTGTGCAACAGAAAACCTCATACACCAGCTGTAGTGCAAACATTTCAATACAGAATGTATAGGCTTCACCACCAACACACTCCGACAAAGAAGGAATGGTCATAGAGCAGACACAAAAAAAAACAATAGCTGGTAAAGTGGACCTACTTTACAAACCAGTCGCAGCACATGCTGTATCACACAAGCACTACTTTGACTCCTGTTATAACACAAAAGTAGTAAGAGCCCTACCACCATCAAACAATAGCTCAGAACTATGGCGCTGGGAACTAACCCATCAGTACATTACTAAATCTCGACAACCCCTAGGTTTCAGCAGCAGATAATCGCAACCATAGCACCAGAATACCACTACACCGTAACATTTGTTCTTTTTTAATTTTCCCGCCACACCCTAGTTTGCTCCCTGGCCGTTAGGGTAACCAACCACGCTTCTACCGCCATCATTACTCAGTGTGCCTCAACTCGCTGCCTGATGAAGCTGGCCTAACCAGCGAAACATCGCGCAACAATGTATTTGTCCTTTTATATGTGTGAAACTATCGAGAAGTACTTGCCTGTTAGTACCTCAACCTTCTATCATTTTATTCAATTGGTTTAACCTAGCGGCCAAAGCCTTCTTCACTTACAGTGTATAATTAACAAGGTTTTTTTTTCTGGAAAAGGTAAGAGAATGAGTTTTGTTTACATTGATCTTTATTTTGTTTACTGTCATTTGGGGATGAGATCTCGAGGGATATTTTCAAATCATCTTCAAATAATATTTTGTTTATGGTTGATATGTTGCATTATGCCGTCAATAAATATTATGAATAAAAGAGGGAAAAGTGAACCACCTTGAGGGACTCCAGACCTAACTGAGAGTTTAATGGAGGATTATCTTTTATTTTAACTGAAAAATATTTATTAGGTAAGTAACTGGAAAATATTTTAATGTACTTGTAAGTTAGCCCTAGTGCTTCTAATTTTTGTATCAGAATTTTATTATTTACTCTATCAAAGGTTTTGGATAAATCAAAGTAAATGAGCGTCAACTTGATTACGTGAGAGGACATCATGATATATAGTTCACAAAATTTCTGTTAAATTGGATAATATTGATCTGAAGGGGGTGAATCCATGTTGATAGTGAAAAAGTATGTTTTGTGTATAGAACAATAGATGCTTGTGCAAATTTTTTTCAAATACTTTTGAAAAGGTACACAAGACAGAGATTGGTCTGTAGTTTTTTGTTGTTGAGGACGTTCCCTTTTTTGTGAATTGGGATGACGACATTGGCTTCTTTTCAAACTATTCAAAGTAAGAGGTAAATTTCGGTTTGAATGCTTGTGGAAAAAAAAATATTACTTAATATGAGGAATAATATGTCTGAGCAGCCTTTGACTATGAAATTAGGAATTTATCAGGTCCACAGGAGAAGGAGTGTTTTAACCTTTTAATGCTCCATTTTACTAAACTATCACTAATATGTACTGGGTAGATAATTGGTAATGGTATTGGTTAGCAAATTAACTTTTTCATATACATTTTTGTAAGATTTAAAATGTTTCACCAGTTGTGCTTTTGTAATATTAGGTATAGTTTTATGTAGTCACCTTTGCCAAAATCAAGTTTACTTTGTCTAAGAAATAATTGTTTAGTTAAGGGTAATTCAATGTTAATTAATACAGCAGGGTGAGAACTATCTTCTTTAACTAATGGTTCATTAACTGATCTAATAGTGATTTTATTTAGGTTAGTGAAGCATAGATCTAATAGGTTGTTATTGAAGTGTGTGGTGTTCATTTAGGTTTGGTTGGCAGAAGCTAAAAAATCTTAAAGAACGTCCTTTGTCTCATCTCGAATGTTTTTGTAAATAACATCTTGTGTGTGATTAGAAGTTTATTCCCGGTAAATTGATTTCACCAAGAATTATTATTTTACCAATAAAATTAATTGCAAACTGCAAACTGCTTGCTGCGTTTGAAGTAAGTTATGTAGTCTTGCACAGTAGTAGATGAAGGGGCGTAAATTACCACTAATAACATTTTTGAGCTTGAGTTTATCGAGATTTCTAACCATAGTGCATAATAATTTGGGGGTCCAAATAGAGAGAGACGTCTTGATTTTGGAAATGAAGTCTTGAAGCAGATGAGGACACAGCTGCCTCGTGATTTTGAGGTTAAATGTGGATCTCGATAAGATCTGTAGATTGTGTAGTATGCTGAAAAATAGTGTGAATTAATACTTAGATTATTTAGCCAAGTCTCAGTAAGGCAAATTATTGAGTAGTTGTCTATTAACTCTTTTTCTGCTAAGGTAGTGGCTTTGGTATTCAGCCATTGCACATTTTGATAGTAGACTGAAAACATGACAGCTGTATTACTTATATGCATGCAAAATAGCAATCGTACAAGTGAGGCAAAACATAATTTTATATTTGTATGAAATTATGCTAGTTTTGTACATTTTGGAGTATACTTTACTCTTAATAAAATTTAGCTCAGCTAGTTTTCCCGTAGTGGCATTTCAAGGTCAAAATTAGCATGGATTTACTTCATGCATACCATGAAAACTAATAAACATAATGAAATGAATAATTCACATTGAACCTAATGTCACAATCTGCAGATTGCCAAGTATATAAAAACTCATTACAAAAATTTTTGTGTTAAAAAAAATTTCTCGGTTTTTTATACTTTATTTTACAATGGGATTTTACTTACTTCAAGCCTTAGTCCATGAAATGTAGGTAACGTAGGAAAGGTAAATGAGCTTTACGTTTTGTCGGCAGTGAGGTCATTAAAACAGTGAAGCACAACTAGATATAATTTTGGTGAGCTGGGAGAGAAGTCTGCCATGGCCTTTGGTAAGGAACAGTATTCGCTTAGAGTAATTTCGGGAATCCAAAATCAGAATGGTCAGCCACGGTTCAAACCCAGGTCCTCCCGAATGTGAGTCCAATGTATTACCATTGTGCCATCTTGCTATGTCAGTGACATGTAGTTTCAGTGTGATTTTTTTCATTTCATTTTGTTTATTGGCTTTTGTGGTGTGCATTAAGTTAAAACATGAAAATTTTTACTTTGAAATGCCATTTATGGAAACTAGGTGAGCTTAATTAGTTTTGTTAGAGGATAATTTACTCCCAAGTAACATCCTTAAAACTGACACTGTTCATACAAATATAAAATCAAGATTTTTTCCTCATTCAATGTCTCCTGCAGACTGACAATGTGATGGTTTGCTGCAGAGAATATTTCCGTCCCAAAATCTAAAATTACATAGCAGTTTGACCAATCTCCCATAAAGCAATAACACATGTAAATTAAACCACACATAGGCTCATACATAGATAGCTGCCAACTTGTATGATTTTCACGTACAATGTACGATTTTCAAGCTTTCCCATTTTTTCCCCCGTTTGGTTAATTCATATTAAGAAATCTGGTACTGAAATCCCATAATTTTGGTACCGAACATGTGGTATGAAGATCTGACTTACAGTGTCGTATGCAGTAAAGGAAACTGTAATCCTGTAGTTTAGGGAACTAGCATGCTTCATTTATAGCCATTTTACTATGTTATTCATTACAAAGTACTGTATTATTCACGCATTTTACGAACGTAATGCGAACTTTGCCGAACACACCCGATTGATTGTAGTTGTCTTCCTGACTAAATGGCCGCCGTGAATCGTGCAAACAAAAATCATAAGACTGTTTTAATTTGAAGTTTCTTTCCAGTTTACCATTTCCGTGCAGTAATTTCTCAAGAACATGCATCAAATCTAGTGACCTGAAAGAAACTATCGTTTAGTTCTTATTTTTCCATCAAATATGGAAGCTCAAGTCTTAGCTGCATAGTGTTTTTAAACATGGTTTTTTCCAAGCTTATCTATATCATTTTGTTATTGTGGCGGGATATTTTAGTACCAGTACTTGTATCGTCGGATCTTTAATAGTCGTAAAACATAGGAATAGTGCAACTTTCATATCTGGAAAATACAACTTTGCAGTTTTTACAATGACTTTATATACAGTCGCCAAGCCATGTGGATGTTAACTGAACTCAAGACCATGAGATCACACTATAACAGGACTCTATTGCATGTCTTGCATTTCCTTGTGCAGCCTACCAGGCATACTGTGTGTGTGTGTATAAAATATACATATAATATACATATCTAATGTGCATGTAATATATATTCATAATATCGTAAATTAACTATAGTACTTTCATTTAAAATGTATTCATTTCTTTTCTGTGTACATTTCCAGCCAACTCCAATAAGAAAGAAAAAATTGAGCAATTCCAAATGATCATCAAAAAACTTCCACCTGAAAATAGGTGTACTTTGGAATTCTTACTTCAGCATTTACTTAAGTGAGTATGGTGTACATTTTATAAATTTTGACTTGTGTATTTTGCAACATGTTTGTTTTCTATAACATTTTAGTTTTCCAAGGAAATATGGAAGTCACATTAAATGAAAATGTGTTTGTAAATTACATTCTTTTACACAAAACTTTCTACAATGTGCAGGGTTACAAAGTACCACAAAGCCAATCGAATGCACATCTCTAACTTGGCCATAGTTTTTGGCCCAACCTTGATGTGGCCAGAAGAAGAATCCCTCAACATGGCTTTTGATCTGATGCAACAAAACCTTGTTATTGAATGCTTTCTTCAAGAATTTGAAAGCATATTCAGGTAATTCTGATAAGAAAGAAGAAAATGCTGATAATATATGCTCATGAATGTGCACCTTTGGAACATTTTTATGCACCTTCCTTTGTTGTAAAAGAAGTAATGGCTCACTGTGTTTGTATCATGTATTTGTAATTTATGTCTGTAGAAATATTTGTATTGTAGTTATTTCAGCAGGTTTTTTTGTTTTAGAGTTTATGGAGATGCAGTACAAAATGTTACTATTAATTTATTTACATTTGAACTGAATTGTAACTCATTCTGTTCATTCCAAAGTGGAAATTCTTACCCAAGAAAGTTTTCAATTTTTCCTTCAATAAATTATTGTAGCTTACAAATGAAAATTGAAAAATCGCCTTCTAGACAGTATAAGGCTGTATATTTTAAGCTATTTATTTATACATGATGCACATCCAGAACATAAGAAATGAATGAGTTTCCTATGAAAATTCTGGAAAAGTTTAAAAGCATATATATATATTTTTTTTTTAATTTCTCAGGGTGAGGAGTATTAGTGCCTCTAGTATTGTGTAAGGAAATGATAATTGAAAATATTTAAATATTTTTTTGTAATTTTACATTGAGATTTATAACAAGTCTGCATTGTACAATGCAGTTAAGAATAATGCAAAGCGTATATTGAAAGAAAGGTAAATTTAATGAATACCAGTTTCATTTGTTTTAAATTTTAATGAATCTTGCAAGAGTTACTTATGAAAAACAATTATTACATTTTTCTATCCTAGAACTGCAAATCAAAAAAATACAATACATACCATTATTGATAATAGCATTATGCTAAAATATTGAATTTTTGTATTGATTGTGTGCTTGTATTATTTTTTTAATCTCCTATACTTAGAGAATTTTATACAGTATAATATTCTTGCAACTGTAAAATTTATACAGTATATTGATCAGTAAAAAATATATTTATAAATTTAAATCACTTAAATTGTAATGTTTTTGAAGTTGATGTTATGAAGGAAGAGAGTTTAATTATAAATAACTGATTTTTTTTATCATCTTAAAAATACTATTATTCGCTATAGTACTATTTGCTTGCATAATTGTGATTACCATCCTCTGTTCTGTAAATTATTTGTTGATGTAAATGCTCAAAAAATGAACTGAAGGTAAGCCATCATCAATGAAAGTTATATATATATATATTTTGGATTTTAAGCTATTTTAGGATATTTTCTTCCTATTAAATGTTTGCTGTGATGTAAATACTAACATTCTGAAGTCATATTGTGAACAAAATGAAAGGGAATTCTGTTGCATGGTATTTGTATATACAGAAGCACATATGTGGCATTCTTGTGTAGTAGTAAATGTTCAGGTGAAGTTACTAACTATACAAAAGGGAACAAATGCAGAATGTTTTGATGTTGTATTTGTATTCAAATAATATAAGTATAATATATGTATGTTTCCTTTTAAAATGAAATTATGCTCATCTATTTTCTTGCAACACAATTTTCTTTCAAGTATGTAAGTTTACCATATTAACTGAGTGTATGGTACTGTATGTTGCCTCATGAACATGCAATCGGGCCTGCCCAGCAAAATTCCAGGGCCCTTGACAAACTTAAGTTTTTCACCTCCGCCTTTTTTTGTTCAATCTAATGAGGTGTCTGTTCGCCGGAATGTGTTCATATGTGATTCTTCCACTCAGTACCTTGCGTATAAAGTAATTTGTAAATGCTAACAAAAACATCTAAATCACTCCCTCCATCCTTTTCCCTTCCAGAGATAAGGTTCCATGGTATTTTACCCTTTGCCACTCCCTCTGGGCAGGACTGCATGCAATGAGGTAGCTTCTGTAAATTATATCAAAACAAAGTTTGAAGGGTGGGTTGGAGAGAGAGTCTCTCTGTATGATGTGTGATGATCAGACCAATCTCATCACTGTACTGATAGTAATTATGACTTATAAGTATCAAGGAAAACAGTAATGCTTAAGAGCTCGTACTGAAATTGTTTGGCTGCCTTTCAGGGGCCTAGGTGTAGTTATTTTGTTGAAATGTGTAACATGTTTGGATCATGCTGTTCAGACATTTATGAAGTACTTGTAAAGGCAGTAAAAATGGTGGGTAAAGTAATTTCTATGAGATAAATCAGACCTATTTTTAAGTACCAAGCTGTTTATTTTTCCATTTTTATGAGCATTCAGTCATTTTTACAAGTCATAAAATTTTGAGCATGCAATTTTTGTAGCATGGACTTTGTCTTCCTGGCAGTTACACAGTATTATATGGTTTTCCCAGCTACTCTTTATGTAAAAGTAAATGGTGTCAGTGTGTTATTGTGTGTTGTAGTAAGCACATCTGCTGGTATGTTGTTCATGCGTAGTTAACATTCACATTAAGGTGAAATTGAAAACTGCACATTATTAATTTCCAAAGAAAATTATAAAAACTATACTACAGTCGTGAGGAAGGAATAAAACTAAGAAATATTTTTAGTATTTACTCTATAACCCAGCCATTTATTTTGCATAACATTATGCCAACTGGACAATCACAAAAAAAATTGTGAATTTTATAGTTCACATAAGGAAATTAGAAATATTCACAACCTAAGATAAGCAAAAAAATCTTCTTTTCTCATATACAAATAAAAAGGTTTTCTAGAGTGTGAGTGTTTGTATGAGTGTCCTAGTTTATGTTCTTGTGGATTTGATAAATTTATATATTTTCCTTCATAATTGTGTTGTCTTGATTAGAAACTTTAGGTAAATAGGATCATAAAAATAAATTACAATTCTTTATGGAAAGTCCATTGGCATGGGCTTGCTCTTCAGGGACATGTAGTAAGTTCCTTCCTTCACAGCTAAAGGGCAATATGGGAATAACATTCAGGGACTGTTTAGTGGCTGGAAGAGAAAAATTTTCATTACTGGCTTTTCCATTTAAAGTAGTATTATTTTGACTTTCGGATTCATTCCTGAGCATTTATGTTCATTGTAGCTTGTGTGAAAACAGTGCACATTTGTTGAATGCAAAGATAAGTTTCGAGTACCTGGCTGTATTTGGTATGTATGTGTGTTGGTGCTGAACGTATTTCTAGGTTGTATCACAGGAAATTGTCCTCGAGTAAAAAAGAAAGCTTTAACTAAAAAAAGGGGCAAATTACTGCCTTGGTTAATTTTTATAGATATATATTTACAATCATATATGCGCACAAATAATTCCAAGACCTTTGTTGAAAAAAAATTACAGTTGTCATACTTTTTGATAATACTTGCCTCATGAAACAAGGCAAACTATTCTGTGTCCCATGTACAAGGTATTTTTCTCATATGTTATGATGAAAGCTTGAATCATATAAAGTGAGCAACATTAATAAATGTATTTCTGTGATATTTAAGAAAAGAAATGTTACTTTATTTATAATATAAGGGTTTATAATGTGCAGTATTGTTAAGAAGGGCTGTTATTGCATTTTAAATATTTTAAACAGTATTGCCATGGTAAGAATTTAATCCTGTATTTACATATTCTAATAAAGTACAGTATTATGTAATGCTGGAATAAAGTATTTTGCATGTGAATTTCTATTGACTTTTCAATTAAAATTCTACCTTTATATTTAACTTGTGACAATGAGTGTTTTTCTGCAAAGGTAAGTAGTAGTTTTTAACGTGTGAATTTTCATAGAAATATTATTTCTATTTAAAATTCTGGGCAGTTTTCACCCTGCCGTTATTTTCCCATCATGCTGCTGCAGCCTTGTGTTTCCTTCTCTCATAGTTGTACATGTGTGATTGAAAACATCACATGTTTTGATATGTGACAAAGACTAGCTAAGATGACACAAAACAATACAAATTTTATTCATACACAACCATAATTTCTTTAGCTACAGTGAGCTGATAACTGGCCCAATTTACTGTATCGGGCTGAAGGCCTTAATAAACAAACACTCAGAAGGCTTAACCCCACAGCAAAGCTCGCACAAACAGGGCAAGACTCGAGCAAAACTCCTACCTATTCCTAAAGATGTAGGCTGCAAGGTTTGTAAACATTCTTGAACAAAGAAAACTCAGGCAAAATCACTGATCACCAATATATTCAGGTACTTTTCAAATTTACAAGCCTTTACAATGCAATGCATACATCCAATAGGGCTTCGTGCAAAGGGCGCACAATTCTAATTTACACACTCTCAAATCATCGATCGCCCATCACAAAAAACAATTAAGGGCCCGATGCATATTATTATTAGTAAAATTTGACACATCGATTGTTCTGCCACAACACCTTAACTACTCTCAGAACATTTATACGCATATAGTCTCCAGTAATTTTCGGGAAATCTGAAGGTTAGTAGGCAATCTCCTTTTCTGAGGGCGACATTAAATTTTCACAAGCTCATCAGCCCGTGCAAATCCAGGCACATTAGCATTTGCCGTTACTCGGCTCTCCCGATCTCGCTTAAGGCCCCGCTTGACATTAAAGGAAGCTAAATGTTTGCCATTTGCCCAAGTTCAGTGGACCTTCACGGCGATAAATGCAACGGCACAGAAACAGTCTGGGGAGACTCATCCATATCTTGATGTTCCGCCGTCAGCTTAAGTGGACTCACCACACAAGCAGCAATGTCCCTTGCTATTGCTCCTGCCCACTTTACCAAGCAGTGCAGAGAACCCACATGAAGTCTGATACCATCCGACGGCACTCGTTAATCCGCCATTTCACTCAGTGAGGAGGGCTTCTCAGCCTAGACCACTCCTCGTCCACGTAAGACACAAGAGTGAGCTCTCTTGCTCGAGCGGCCGCCAGCTCAGCTTGCCGACGCACGCGCCACTACCGCCAGTCGACGGAACCAGACCACCCCCTCCCCTCCTGGGCCTACCCCTCCATGGCCAGTGGAGTGGGAGGTCCGAAGAGGAAAGGGAATGCGCCAGCACCGTCAACTGGGGCTTCCACTATTAATCACCCTAGCCGAGATCCTCGAGACCTCGGGAAAACCAAGGAGAAACCCTCTACATACCCCAAAACACAACCTGGACTCGGGAATCATCTTAATTACTCCTAATAGAAAGCCCCTTAAGAGCTTCCACCTCATTCAGGACAACCCCTTAATTAAGGGTGATCGCTCAACCCCCCACCCTATCAACTCCTATGGACGGCAAACAAAAATCCACTCATACAGCAGCTCCACACAGCACACTACACAAATCACTACATCATAATACAAAACCCTTCACAAAACCAAAACAAAGCATTTTGAATATTGATACAGTAACATCATTTCACAATTCAAGCTCACATAGTGAGTCCTATACTATTCTGCACCAAACCCTCGTAAATAAAAAAAAATACAAATTCACATTAAAGCTATATGCTGGTTTCAACGACACCTATAAAATAGTGATAGTTCGCAGGAACGTATGTCCCCGAATACACATTCCCTTACAACTCACACTCCAAAAACCACTTATATTAAACATGTTAAAAACCATGCTGGTTCATCTAATCATCACTAACACATTCAACCCTGTTTACATAACTCTATATATCATAGCACCATGGTGATCAATATTCCTTCAGAGTACTCCATAACATTGACTTCTAAACACATTAAACAAATAAAACAATTACACACATTGCACTGGCCAGTGACATGCACAAAACAAACAACACCATGACTCATGGTCGGGCATGAAAGGGCTTCAGAGGCACAACATGTGCTTTCCATAACACAAAAGGATTGCCCTCTTTACACATTGACCAGGTGTTTTCTCCTAGGCATCTCTGCAAGACAAAAGGACCTTCATACCGAGGGGACAGTTTAGCTGAAACTTTAAAAGCTAGGTCTGAGAGACGAAAGCTTCTACACAAAACTTTGTCACCTACCCTGAAGGGGTTCACACTTCGTCCCACATTATATCTCCTAGCCGCCAATGTTTGAGCCTCTTCCAACCTATCCTTCACCCTGGTAAGCAAAACCTTGCGTTGCATTTTCCGAGTGCCTAGACTCTAAAGGGGGAACACCCCAGATATTCAATAGGGGTTGCGATACGCGCCTACTCAGAAAATCTGTGCGGGATTCTCCCCAGTACTCTCATGCAGCGCATCATTAAATCCTAAATTGATCCAGGGAACCTGGACATCCCATTCATTGTGTACTGGGTCACTAAATATCCCCAGGGCAGCCTTCAAATTCCTGTTTTCCCGCTCCACCATGTTACCCTGTGGAAAATGAGGACTGCTAAAAGAGTGCTTGATGCCCCACTCCGTAGACATGAGCTTAAATTCTTTCCCAGCAAAGCAGGCAGCATTATCGCTCACTAACTCTGCTGGTGCTCCGAACAATCTCCAAATCTGTTCCACTAACACGTCCCGAAGGGCAGGAGCCTTCATGCTCTTAACCGGCAAGAGGAAAGTAAATTTAGAGATGATGTCCAACACCACTAATAGCGCTACATTACTCCTTTTGGAGCGAAATATATTCCAAAAATGTCTATATGTACTTTAGCCCAAGGAGAGGAAGGCAGTTCTGCTGCGTATAGACCTAGTTTGCTGTTTTTTGGCGCTTTAAATTTCTGACATTTCTCACATGTCCTCACACATTTCTTAATCTCCCCATTCATTCCAGGCCTGTAAAAATCCCTCTTGATTTTGTCTTTAGTGCGCAACACTCCTAAATGCCCTCTCCCTGGTTGGTCATGGTAATACTAAAGGATCATTCCTCTAACAGCCTCAGGAACCACCACCCTTTTCCTGGCATTCGGCTCGACATAATACAAGATCTCTTATTCCACTATATATGGCACTTGGACCCCTGTACTCAGCCCTGCTCTGATAATTTTACATTCAGTATCCACCAATTGATGCTCCTTGATGGACACGAATGTTTCAGGTGAGGACAGCAAAGTACCTACCAGCTCGCTCCCTTCCTGATCTAGCTTGGCGAAGTTGTCAGGTTCGAACATTCATGAGAGGGCATCTGCCACCGGGTTAGCCTTACCACTTACGTGGTGGATCTTAAATCTAAACTGATTTAATGGCACCACCCATCTACCCAACTTTCCCAACTGATGTGGATGTCCTAGTATCCATGATAAGGCCTGATTATTTGTGAACAAATTTAATTCCCTCCCCTCGAGAAAACTTCAAAAACATTCCATGCCATAAAGGTAGGCTGAACACTCCTCGTAAGCACTAAGCTGCCTTTCTGCATCAGAAAGAACACGGCTGGAATATGCTGTGGTGTGGAACAGTTCCTTCTCTCCCATATCCTGACTTAAACCATGCCCAAGGCCAGTGCTGACGCATCCACATGCAGATTAAAGGTCTTCTGAAAATCAGGCAGACTCAACACAGGCTCCTCACACAATAATCGCTTCAACACTTTGAAGGATTGCTGCTGCTCCATTCCCCACTCGAAGGGGACCCCTTTCCGTTTCAGCCTATTTAACGGCTCTGCAATATCCGACAACCCTGGGATGAATCGTGCATAATACCCTATCATTCCCATGAATTTCGGCACACCTTTGACGGTAGTGGGCCTTGGAAACTCTGCAATAGGTTTGACTTTCTCCGGGTTCACTCGCAACTTGCCACCGCCGACCATGTATCCCAAGAAACTCACAGCTTCTTTCCCCATCTCCACCTTCTTGGAGTTTATGGTCAGGCCTGATGCTCTCAATGCCTCTAACACTGTTCTAACATGCTGCAAGTGAGTCTCCCAACTCTCACTATAAATAATATCATCTATGTAATGAAAGACATATTTAAATTTAAAGTTTTTAAATACCTGATCAAGAACCCTACTCAATGCCTGGCTACCAAAATTACTACCCATAGGGATCCTCGTGAACTCATATTGTGCCCACAGAGTACTAAAAGCGGCGTATTTCCTGCAATCTTCATGAAGTTGAATCTGGTAAAAACTGCTATTAAGATCTAATGTCATAAAAAATTTTGCCCGACCCAAATGCTGCAGAGCTACTGCCACTGTCGGTAACAGAAACTGGTCAACTGGTACTCTCCTATTTAAATTTGCATGGTTTACTACCAACCTAAAGCCCTGCCCTCACGGCTTGCTAACTAAGAATCTAGGTGAAGAGTATTCTGAAGTAGATGGAACTACTACCCCTGCCTTTAATAATTTGTCAATCTTCTGACGATAATTTCCAATTTAATTGGTGAACATTGGAAAGGCCAACTCGCAAATGGAGTTTGATCAGTCAGATGAAACTTATAAGGAACTACGTCACATTTTCCTATTTTTTCCGTTATCACATCTCCATAGTCCTTTAGCACCCTTTGAACACCACAATTCCTACGCTCCACTTCCTCAGTGACAGCATAAATATTGTCCCTTATTCTAGATTCTAATTTTACCTGGACTTCTGGGCTAAAATAAAAACATAGCAAGCCCTTCCTAAAGTCCACTTTGGCTTGAACAGCCCCCAAAAAATCCAACCCTAACACTGCCTGTACACACAAGCCTTTTATAATCGCAAAGCTGAAGTTCCAGGAGAAGCCTGCGATCTTACAGTGCAATTGTACCGAGCCTTCACATTTCATGCTCCATCCATTGGCTGTAACTATGTTCGGCACCCAGCCAGTGCACAACTTGCCCTTAAGCGAGGCATTGTTTTCTACTAATCGTTCCCATAAGTCCCAACTAATCGAACTCTTGGCTGCCTTGAAATCCACTAATGCCCAATCCTCTATGCATTCCTGATGGTGCCCCCACTGTACCAATATGACATTTCCTCTTTGGGTATCTCTGCCTTGGCGGTCGCGAAGTCATTCGTAGCAGGGCTACAAGGTTGCGCCGTCCCTTCGACCCCTCTCGTTTCCCGGACACTGTCCCTTCATATATCCCACCTCATTACAGCGGAAGCAACGACGCTCCTTAATATCCACCTTGGCCTTTTTACATTCAACCAACCAGTGGCCTCTACCTCAGCAGTTAGCGCATCTACCGATTCTCCTCTGCGTACCTTTTTTCTCTGAATTGATCGACTTTAGTCCTTCCTTACTGTCCCGAACCTCCATTGACATAACAGAGACCTTACCATGTCCCTTATCACACCCTGAAGTCCTATACTGTGAAGGAAACTCCTTATAATATTCTTTGCAAGTTACTGCATGGCCTTGAACCTCAATAGCTAAGTTCATCAGCTCTGTTAAGGTAATGGGGTATGAGCACAGATTACATTCTGCCCTCGTAACTGGAGAAATGTTTTCCATGATAAAAAGGATCAAATTTCTCACATCTCTCGCCTCCCCCAAAGCCCTGCTATAATCTACGACTGATTCCACAAATGATATAAACGAATTGCCCGGCTTCTGAAAGCGTTCGACATGACGTTTAATACAATGTAACCTGATGCAGATGGGACAAAACCTATTCTATACTCAGAGTCGAAGTGCTCTATACTACAGTTTTCCTCGTGTGACAAAACCTCCGACAGGACTTGCGCTAACGGCCCCACACACTTCGCCGCCAAACCTGTCAACAAACTCTTATCCGAAATTTGTTTCAAATCAGTAATTCTAAATAACTTAATCAAAAATTCTAAGACTGGTTCTACTTCCCAGGAATCCACGCACAGCAAAGTTTTAATTAAATCGCGCATCCATTTGTCATTTTGTTCCTTTACTTGGCCCAATTTTCGCGCCCTACAACCTTTCGTCTCTCATCCTCTTCTTTAAACCATGTTATCGCCCTTTGACGTAACTCGATAGTTGTTTCATCCTCTGAAACTACAAGCCCTCGTTCGTTTAGATACAGAGTTAAATCGGGCCGCCCCAGGCGGAACAAAAAGTCCGATGATGCCGACATGACTACGAGAAAAGCCGCGATATCCTGGTCAAGATAGCCTTTCAAAGTTAATACCAGGCGTAATACAATAAACACAGTTACAAGTTTCATTCCTTTGTTCAAGAATGTGCAATTCCGTCAAAAGTAAACAAACCACTTGCCTCAGAAGGGAGCAGAGTGGTGCATTGAAATTGAGCCGATAACTGGCTCAATTTACTCTATCGGACTGAAGGTCTTAATAAACAAACACTCAGAAGGCTCAACCTCACGGCTAAGCTCGCACAAACAGGGCAAGACTCGATCAGAACTCCTACCTATTCTTAAAAATGTAGGCTGCAAGGTTTGTCAACAACATTCTTGAACAAAGAAAACTCGGGCAAAATCACTGATCACCAATATATTCAGGTACTTTTCAAATTTACAAGTCTTTACAATGCAATGCATACATCCAATAGGGCTTTGTGCCAAGTGCGCACAGTTCTATTTTACACACTCTCAAATCGTCGATCGCCCACCACAAAAACAATTAAGGGCCCGATGCTTATTATTAGTACAATTTGACACATCGATTTTTCTGCCAAAACAAATTAACTACTCTCAGAACATTCATACGCATATAGTCTCCAGTAATTTTAGGGAAATCTGAAGGTTAGTAGGCAATCTCCTTTTCCAAGGCGACGTTAAACTTTCACAAGCTCATCAGCCCATGCAAATCCAGGCACATTAGCATTTTCTGTTACTCGGCTCTCCCGGTCTCGCTTAAGGCCCGCTTGACATTAAAGGAAGCTAAATGTTTGCCATTTGACCAAGTTCAGTGGACCTTCACGGCGATAAATGCAACATGCAACGGCACAGAAACAGTCTGGGGAGACTCACCCATATCTTGATGTTCCGCCGTCAGCTTAAGTGGACTCGCCACACAAGCAGCAATGTCCCTTGCTATTGCTCCTGCCCACTTTACCAAGCAGTGCAGAGAACCCACATGAAGTCTCTGATACCATCCGAAGGCACTCGTTAATCCGCCATTTCACACAGTGAGGAGGGCTTCCCAGCCTAGACCACTCCTCATCCACGTCAGACACAAGAGTGAGCTCTCTTGCTCGAGTGGCCGCCAGCTCAACTTGCTGACGCGCACGCCACTAAGGCCAGTTGATGGAACAAGACCACCCCCTCCCGGGCCTACCCTTCCATGGCCAGTGGAGTGGGAGGTCCTAAAAGGAAAGGGAATGCGCCGGCACCGTCAACTGGGGCTTCCACTATTAATCACCCTAGCCAAGATCCTCGAGACCTCGGGAAAACCAAGGAGAAACCCTCTACATACCCTAAAACACAACCTGGACTCGGGAATCATCTTAATTACTCCTAATAGAAAGCCCCTTAAGAGCTTCCACCTCGTTCAGGACAACCCCCTAATTAAGGGTGATCGCTCAACAGAACTGAACTGAACTCTACTAAGAGGGGTGTTACTAGTTTAAGAGTTTCAACATAATTTTCACTTGATATGGTTACAAAATTAATAGCATAAAATGTTTAGAATATTGCTGCAAGCTGCTCAAAATAAGATGAATTTAAGGCACTATTGTGTTAACCTACTTGGCAGATAGTAACTGCACAAGCCGCAGTTGTCTTGCATCGTCAGATAAATGTTTACAAGTTTGAAGATTTAAGGGAGGGGGGGGGCGTTTTTCATCATTGCTGTGAGTTATGAATCTATCCTCCGCGGTCACGTTAAAGGGCAGGAGATATTACAAATATCTCCTGAATCTTTGTAACTCCTAGTCTGTTCAGTTTGGTTGAACACTGATTTGTCTACCTTTCTCCCCCTCCAAAATATGACCTAAACCAGCTAGAGAATTTACTGTTCAAGGTCAGACATGTGGCACATCACCTATCTATTGATGCCAAACACTCCTCCTTCCACTCTCACAAGCCATCCCTTTGGCAGTTATTCCAGCAAAAAAAAAAAAAAAAAAAAAAAAACAGAAGTATTCATATGCTTATTCTTTCTATATTGTCACATGTCTTTCTCACATTCCTCTGATGACATTAAAATTAAATATTTAGTGTTCGAAATACGAAGTGGTTAAGCTAGATAAACCACCCGTGGATAATACAGTGTCTACTGTATTTGTACAGAAATCACCTGTGGCAGAGGTAGACATGGCTATTTGAGATTAAGGCTTTCTGGTATGATAAGAGCAATCCAGCGAATTCTTGGATGTTTGTTAGACACTTCTTTCACTGCGAGTCCAAGAGCAAGCAATGTGTAACCCGATACACGCAGAGGTTGTTGCACCGATAACCGATTCCTCTCGCGAACTGCTGCTACGTGAAGGTGTAGTATAGTGCAGACAGTCTCGCCAACAAACGAAGACTCGGAAGAATTCCATTGCGTGTCTAGCCATGACCGAAACGAAGTTTTAAATATCTAGTGTTTGGGAATTTAGAGTGGATAGATTCGAACGTTATATGAAACATTGCTACGTGCTGCTAAGTTGGAAGCTATATGCTTACCTTTGTTCAGGCGGGTTGTACCTTTTACAACTTCTACATCCAGAGGTGACTTCGGTGTAGTGGGTTTAGATGGTCAGAGACAAAAGGAGCAGAAAGTCTGCCTGGACGCCTAGGTGTAGTTGAGTGTGAAATGTTTTGTTAATTTCTGTGTTAGTGACATGGCAGTAACCGTAAATATTGCAAGATATTTTAATGCAGGAAAAGGCAGATGCAGGTGATGAATCCGATGATGAACGTCCTGTTACAGCACCTATTATAGCAAATATGTACAGTATTTTGCATGTATTACGAATTTTAATAAAATTAAATTTTCGTCCTATAACCTTTACGCAGCTCATTTCATACCTCACATAACAGGTAGTTCTATAGGGAACGGAATCTCCATTCTTAAATTAATTGTATTAGTTTTACGAGTTGATATAATTATATTCATAACAAGTAGTAACATAACCCACAAAACGTTACTAAAATAGCAACCCAAATAGCAATTTTGTTTTTCACACCTCCCAGATGAAACTGAATACAATTTTCATTATATAGCGGATGTCTGATTCAAAACTGGAAAGCCAACTTCTCAAAACAACATCTTTCGAAAATAGCACCGAATTCTGCTTTACAACTTTCCACGATGATGTAAGTTGTGTGCATGGTTCTTCCGACGTACAGTATGTCCGCAGTTCCGCATATCTGTCTTGTACACAGACGAGGCTACCTTTATGCATGATGAATGTTTCAACATGCGCAACAGTCATACGTGGTCAGATGAAAATCCTCACGATATTTCCGTTCGTGTGTGGTATGCAATCTGTAGGTGATCACTTAATAGGTCCGCACGTTCTGCCAAATCGGTTCACCGGCCACGTGTATAGAGACTTCCTAGCAAACAACTTGCCAGTTTTTCTTGACGGTGTACCCCTTGATGTGTGAGCAGTCTCACAATCCATTTGTTGTAGGTATTGCCTTGAATCTCGCATGTGTTTCCCTTATCACAGTGATAATACATTGTCCACCTTTAACATGCAGTTTTCTCAGTAATGTAATTTAAACTGGTTTATAACTAAGAGGCATTTGTTTCCTCACACAAACCTGCATTAATGCATTAATTATCTCGGGAATTTTTGTTGAAAAAGCTTACCTTTTTGTAACTTGGCAATATGTTGTGAACAGTGTGTTTGGAATCATCAATCTGTACAATATCTGCCATTTAAAAGTCTCTCATTCATAAAACAGTCTCGAAGACGTTAACCGTCGTTTCATAAAAACAAATACAAATAAAGCTTGCAGGTTTTGGTGTGAATTTGTTGTCTTTTTGAGCAGTACACCTTAACATTACATCTACCATTGCTGCACATCGTTAGAATGCACCTACCGAGCAAGCATACCTGTCAACTTTTCAAAATGACCATCAGTAAAACTTTTCCAGAATGTCACATTTAGGTGTAATCTGCACGCGCAAATTTTGTGCCAAATTATATCAGTACCTGTGTCTTACAAACTGTACACATAACATATATAATATTTTAAAAGTTTATTTGTTTTTAAAGTAGGCCTTATCAAGACCTAAATATGCAAAAACAATTATTTGCCAAGTTATACTTTGAACAATTTCCTGTTCAGTTAATTCTTTGAAAATCCATCATTATTTTATAATTCAAAATGTACACTTGCATCTTTAAAAAACCTGTAAGCACGGTTACAAATATAAATAATTTCACAAAGTTTGATATAAATATCAACTAGTTTTTTAAATTTTATGTGGCATGAAATAGCCCAATACCAAACTGGATTGTGTTTTGAGTTACGAAATACTGTAAGGTAATATTTAGCTCTAGCTACAGTGCCTTGAAAACCTACTTACGAAAATTCATATTTATTCTGCGATTTCCATGTAGACCTGTCATCTCAAATAGTAGTTACAGTTAGGTGCTTCATACCATCTTCCATAAATTACCAATAAATGTCACACAAAAATTATTCTAGTAGTAATTATGAACAGTTCGTTATCATATAAAATATTATTGTTTTACATATGCTTCACAATAAGAGCAAATAATTTTTCTTTCAAGTTTGCGATGGTATAAACATGCGCGCGATGCATTTTCTAACTTCAAAATTTTGTGGCATCATACTGTAGTAATACGTCATATTCATTACAACAGCGGAAAAATATTTTTAGTTTCAAAGTAAAAAATACAGCTTCCAAGCACACAGAAAAGCGTGGAAATGGACAAGAAGCAACACACTTGTCGTTTAAAAATACCCAACAACACGCACATCACCATCTTGTAACAGCCCATACAAGAAATACACGAATCGGCTGTTAGCTATAAAATAAGCCAATAAGAAACCAGGAACAAAACACATACCGAATTTTGTTATTGGTTTCTATAGTGTTCACTGTGATCAACTGCTGAACGCACAGTAAAAAACGAATTTTACAAGTGTTTAAGCACAATAGCAAAGCGAAACAACACCGTAAAACACGTTTCATGTTGGTACGCTTGCGCAAAACAAATTTGTCCGCTATTCATTAGTAAATAATGGCATTAATGTACACACACAAATGTCGAACATCCCGAAATTCGTAAAATTGTGTTGTCCTCCATAAAACCATAAAACGTATGTACTTTCTGTACATTTTACGGACAATCAGTAAAAGTTTGCAGGTATGCGCAAGGAAACGCAACTGTAATATATACGTTGGAGTTGCATTTGGAAGGATAAGGACTTTATTCCGAGCTGCAGCATTGCTGATTTCAGTTTTCCGTGGTTTCCCGAAATCACTCCAGGCCAATGTCGGAATAGATGCCTTAAAAAAGGCCGTGGCCGATTGCTTTCCAGTTTCCTTGTAACTGTTTAGAACATGCTTGTCGATGAGAGGCAACAACTTCTCTACATAAAAAATTATACCATTTACATTACATTGCACTGTGCCAACAATACAATACCAAGACTGCAGTGTACTGCAGCAACTGACTCTGTGTACAAATTATTTTCTCGTAAACCGTGAATTCTAGTGACTTGTGACAAGAGGACCTTTCAGGGATGCCAACGTCTACGGATTCTCTGTAGTTTCTACTGACAATAGGTGTACATCGTATATGGACGTGCGGCAAAATACCTATTGCTGTTTTTTGCGTTCAGTAAATTTTGCATCGATAGACAAGAAGGCTTATTCTATTTTATTCCTTATTTTATGCATTTGTAAATTATGTTGCATTCATTAGTTGATGAAAAATGCACACTACTTACAAACCGGATGCCAGACTGAGACATTTATTGCTTTCTTTGTTTCGTGGCTCGTATTGCATGCACATGTGTGTGTGAGGACTCCTTGTGCATGTTGTTTGGACTTCTTACAGCATTACCACTAAAATGATGGTAAACGTACCCAATTTCCGGTACTCATAGCAGTAGTTTTCAAGCTATTCTGTTACGTATGTACCAGTGTTCTGCGGTATGCCTACCATATTTACGAAGCGACCAACTAACTACCACTCTTGCCATGTTGGTGCGAAAACATTGCTGTTTACATCAGGTTGTAGCTTGCAATGCCAGTAGTAATATGGAATGGTGGTTATTATAGTAAATTACAATCGTATAAGGCAAAGGGGGCAAGGCCGCTAGGCTACTAATTACAATTTAAAAAAATATAGGGTTGCACAAGTACAGGTGGCACTTGCAGATAGAAAACACATACATAACAGACGGACGAACACATTTCTCCACGGAAGCACGGTCACAACGTTTCGCCGACTACATCGGCTTCATCAGGTGACGAAAGGAGAGACACTGAAGTCTACTTCAACAGATGAACCATGTTGTGTGATTAATACACGACCACGAAAAGACAAGAGATTGTATCGCAACAGTTTCGGACCGACTATACAAACAAGTGGGAATCAGGGTTGGGTAGTTCCTGAACTACCAGTTCTTTTAGAACTACGTACTCTGTAAAGTGAACTACGGAACTAGTTCTTTCGAGCCAAAGAGAACTATTCTTACGTCTCCCTTTCGTGTTCGCAGTACAAGAAAGCACTGCACATGTGCCATGATTAATTCCCCCCCCCCTCATGCGACGATTGCTATCACAGTTGTCTGCAAATAAGCATTGCTTCCCCCACCCCCTACTTCGTTCCAGAAGTGTTTTTCTTTTGTTCTCGCTACTTTTTCTTCTCCCCGATACAATATCCCCTTTCCTCTCTTAGTCTAAACAACTGAGAGAGGAGAACGTGAGGACATGTATCACGATGGCAAACTTCGTAGGTATTATAACCTATAGGTCAGTAGAACTATATAGTTCTAGGAATGAAGCAGTTTGCATCGTTCGTCAAACTATATAGTTTCAGCAGTGTTGCCAACCATATGATCCTTAGCGTACAAATATGATAATTTTGTGTCTTATACAATCTACAATCCAACTATTGGATAGAGCACAGCTAGAGTTATCTGGATGTTTATAATTTCACTTTAAAAATTCTGTGAATTTCAATATATAATTTTTGCTCTTATGTCTATACAGTAGAACCCCGATCATACGTTCCCGTGTTATTCGTTTTCCCGTGTCTTACGCCAATTTATTTTGGTTCCGCCGAAAACCCTATATAACTAATGGTAAACATTCCCGCAACATACATTTATTAATTTATTTGTTTCCCGTGTCTTACGTTTTTTTCAGACGCAAGTAACAATTAATTGCCACAAAAAATATATTAACTACATACCGCCTTTCAGTTAAATAACATTCTTTCACATAATTTCAAAATACGAGGTGTATTTTAACCTCAAACACGAAACAAAAGATGCTTCGCCATAGAAGACTGACTACGCTTGCCGCCTAGAAGACGTCA
>PNEQ01127020.1:0-16365 GCA_003012365.1 Medauroidea extradentata | reverse complement strand
GAGAGAGAGGGAGAGAGGGAGAGAGAGGGAGAGAGAGGGAGACTTTATTATTAATTATATTCTAGAGTAGAAAAATAGGCTCTTAAGGAGATTACCTAATATCTGCAATTGTTTATTTGAAAAGGGTGAATATTGCGAGTGTTGTATACTTAATGTAGAATGTTTATAAAGATTGTAATTAAATTAAGAACTTTGATTTAATTATTTAAGTCTTCTATCCCAAACGAACCTGACTGCGTCCAGGACAGCAAAGTTGTTACAATATTATTTAGAGCAGTACATACTTAGGCCTACCATTATTACATATTTACATCAGCAAAGGAGTGTCTTTTTTCATGTCCTTCCGTGATAGTGTGCATAATAATAATTTGTAAGCAATTGATAATTTGATAAAAATCTACATGTCATGTCAAATGATTCCCTACACGTTACATTTTCATCTACAACTACAACTAATAACTCCTCTTTGCCAGAAAGTACAATTTAATTTTCAAATTGGCGTCCTTCAGTGACTAAAAAATACTGTTGCCTGACACGTGTATCATATTATTTGTTCATAAAAGTAAATGTTTACATTTACATCGTCATACGTGTTACGAGTAATGTTGGGTAAGGTAGCAAGAGTTTCTGAGATAACACAGAAGAAGTAAGATATGTAAACTAAAATAAAATAATGTTAAAATTAGTATTTAAACCACAAAGTAATAGTGATGCTGAACTATAATGAAATAGGTTGACAATGGAATTACGTACAGGAGCAGAAATTAACTGTGTATTGTAGTGTGTGTTTGGTTGGCACCACTGAAGAATATGTCTTAACATGCGTTGCCTGAAACTGTGTACACGAAACATGTCTTCATAATTTTTAAAAGTTGAAATTAAGTGTTAACAGTAACTTTACAGACATAAGTTTATTATTTTGGAGTATTATGATTATTTAAGTACCTGTTTGTATACTTAATAGGAAAGGAAAGAATGGACGATTGTTGATTCACCAGTCAGTGATCTAAATTGTTGAAAATGGTAGTGTTTCTATGTGAAATAGTACCACGCAAAGATGTGAAGTGTAATTAAATGTTTGATTGTTTGAAATATTATTGTAATGAGATTTATGGTTGGTTAGGGATTGCGTAACTGAGCAATACTACATGCGACGTACAATTTTGGGACAAGTTTGTGCTTCTGGAAAGAATGGCATGGATATTGCTGTTGTAAGGTAAGTCAAAGAGAACATGGCCATGTGTACTCTAAGGTAATTTGCAATGTTGCCTATAAGACCTATATGTTTACATTGACAAACACATAAAAATGTATTATTTAAGACGTATCGCAACATAACAAAGAGTGGACGGATTTTACTTTAATACTATTAAATTTTGGTACTGAATAGTAAAATAAAACCCATCAATGCTTTATTGCTTTGTGACACCTAAAAAGGTAAAATATACAAAGTAAATTTTAAGAACGGACTTGTGGAAATGAAACTCGTGGAACTGGCATTGAAAAGTAGGTAGCCAACAATTTCAACCACATTGCTTTAACAATAAATAAACTTAGCAAAACTTGTATTGCACTTAGAATTTTAATACAATGTTTGACTTAGATGACCTTCGTACAGCATATTTTTCCCTCTTCCACTCTGTAATGACATTTGGTATAAAACTTAAGGAAATAGTACAGACAGTATAAAGATTTTTAGACTGCAAAAAGAGCAATTCGCATCATCTGTAAAGCCAAACCACGATGTACATGTAAACATCTATTTACACAGCTTAATATACTTCCCTTTTACTCTGAATATATATTTAAGATAATATTGTTTCCCCGAGTGTAACAAAGATAACTTGAAAGAAATAGAATATAAATCCAAGTATGTAACAAGAAACCACCATAAAATGAAGTTGAAACACCACAATACTACAGCTTTCTCTAAAAAAATGCAGCATACGGGAATTACCCTTCTTAATAAGTCGCCAAAATAAATTATGATTTAAAATAATATTAGTGAATTTAAAAAAGAATTAAGAAAATACATAGAAAACAAACACATCTACTCGGTTGCTGACGTATCTAAAAGGTAATCTAAAGGACTAAATTTGTCAACCTGGTTTGTGTCCCATAGTAAAATAATTCTAGACTGTAAATACTTATACTGTTGTTGTGTTTATGTTGTGTACATTAAATGTATGTGTCTAATATGTGTGTGTAGATTATGTGTTAATTAGTAGCATTTCTATTGTCGTCGTACCATCGCACAGGCCAGGTGGAGTTGCGCCTGGTCGCGTCAGGTGTTCAGAGAGTGTGTCAGTGGCAGGTGTTCGCAGAGTGTGTCAGTGGCAAGTGTGTGCTGGTTGGTAATGGCAGATGTGCGGTACTTGAGTGTGTGTGGCAGATCAGTGACGGCGGCAGGGCGTGTGTGCACTTGACACCAACATGCGACACCTGCCATCCCGGCCGCAGCACGCCCATCTGCCAGTGCAGGACACATGGCTTTGCTGCCCCCTCCCTCTACCAGTGCATGAAGAAGGTAGTCTGAAAGCAGCGGCCGCGACGGACGGAACGAGAGAGACGTGCCGCGCTTCGGGACTCTGATTCGTCCAGCGAGAATTACGTAACGGGCATGTGCAACTATCCGGCCCAGTGTTCTACTTTGTTTTGCCATTTGGAGCTGGCTCGCTTAAGGCCCTAGGGTATGGGGGTGTGGACCGCCCCATAGGTGTCCATGTAAGTTGTAGTTTTCTCCAGGTCCTCCCTGCTTTCCCTGATACGCAGCTGTTTCGACTCGCCAGGTGAGAGAGGGGCACGCCGGCACGAACAGACCACGACCCACCGAGCCTCGTGTTCCTGGTTACACGCTTAACCGGGTGGCACCCAGAACATTCCAACGCAGCTCCGTTTCTACCTCGCTCTCACCGGACACGGCGTCACTATGTTGCTGTGATCATTAAGTACGTATTGTGTCAGTTTACTGTAGTATATGCATTGTGTCAAAAATGTAAGGATTGGTAATTATCCTGTATCCATTATGTTATTTTTGTGTATTATGTCAAAATTATGTAAACTGTGATTTTGTACAAACATGATGACACCTAGGCTACATCCCCCAAGCAAAATGCTGAAAATGGGGATCAAATGGTGGATAATAAAAACAAAACAACAAAGAGTGGATCTGTTTCAATTTAATACTCTGTCCCGATATATTAGTATCAAAAAGTAATATTAATCCCATCCGCTATTTATTACTTTGCGATCCCAAGAGGACATTTACATTTTTATCTGTCCCCCGCCTGAACACCCCTGAGAATCTGCAGATCCCAATAAATGTGTTAAGTAAAGGGGACTATTAGATAGTGTGGCGTCATCTGCACCATGTAAGTTTCATCATTACTTTTTTATTTTTGTGTGATTGGAAAGTAAAAAAAGTACCCCAAAAGCAATAACATGCAAAGAAGTCCTGTAAATGGAAGACAAATACAGAGAATTTCACTAAGCTGACTTGAAATATGTATTTAATACCAGTCCACTAATGCTGTGAAACATGTCTGAACACATTCTTTGTAAAATAATTTATATTTATTTAGGCTATTTTGTATGTTGATTTTCTATTGTCAAATGTCATTGTTGAGGAAAAATATACTGTTACAAACTTACGTACTTCCAACATAAAAAAAAATTGATTGACACCTGTCTCCTATGCACCCAACCATTTAACAAATTGAACTTCACCTACTACTAAAGGGTTAAGTAGCTTACACAATAGAGTGACATGTCGCTCAACGATGAGCGTCAGCCAATCAGAGCCTTGGCGCTAGTGACAGGCATCAAGAACGTTGAATTTGACGCTCATCACTGGTGATGGATACAAAGAATAAAAGTTGTTTACCGTACATTTTAACATTCAAAATAATTTTTTCAGAGTAAATATTAAAAATCACTGTACTGGCCAAACTATTGATAATAGGCATACCGTGCTGGTCTCAGCTCTCTACCCCTGGCAGGAATGCGGCAGGGGATGGCAAGTGCTATCCCGAGCGACCCTTCCCACCCCAATACGTTCACAACAACAAAGGGGAGTAACGGTGATGCGACAACTGTCACACAAAGACTCTCTGAAGTAAAAACATTTACTCAACATTTTAAAGTGGCTGTGCCAGTTCGTCTTCGGACTCTGATTCCTCGTTTGCAGAAACGCTACCGTCGGTACTCTTGTCACTATCAGTGTCGCTGCTGCTCGCCCCTAAATTGATGATGATACTGTCCACTATATCCGGAAGAATATGTTCTTTTTGCCAGTACTGTTCTTCTATTTTTTCCACGTGTTTACAATACCCCTCCCAGTCTTGTTTAGTGACCGACGATATAGCTAATTCTGTAAGTTCTGCCAGTATTTTAAGTGACAAGTCCCCAGTTGTGTTTCTTTCTCTGACTAGACGTTTTACCTTAGCCCATGCTAGTTCAACTGCATTAAGGTCGCACACATACGGAGGTACCCTAAGAACAGTGTGGCCATGAGAAGCTAACTGCAGGTCTATTTTAAATGATTTTTGGCGTGGTTTTCTCATTTCCACAAGTTTGTATGAATTTACATTATGCATAGTTTCGTCGCAATTGACACCCTTATTTTGTAGCCATGTTAACATGTCACGCTTCAAAGAGTACTTAGTGGGCGGTTTATCTATTTGCATACAGTGATATGGTGCATTGTCCATCACTAAAACAGATTTCTCAGGTAAGTTTGGAAGCAGTTTTTCATTTACCCATTTTTCAAAGTTGATGTGGTTCATCTGACCATGGTAGTCACCACTGGCAGATCCAGCAGTGTACACGAGCTGCGTATTGGGAAGAAATCCATTTCTGCTGCCTGCGTGTACCACAATTAACCTTTTCCCCGCACTGGAGTTTGCTTGAACGCCAAACTCTTTATCATGCTGCCAACACTTGGAAAATGTTAAGTTGCTGTCCACCCAGCTTTCATCTAAGTAAACTATTTCACGACCGATTTCACGGAAACGTCTTATTTTTACTAAATAATCATGCCGCCATGACAGAATATCAGCTCTCTCAACTAGTATTTTATGTTTTGCCTGGCATTTTCTCCACTTAAAACCCATGCTTTTTAATAACCTGTTGAGAGACGTTCTAGACCATGGAAAATTTATTTTATCTTTGACAATGGGTAAAATATTTGCGACTGTTGGCACTTTTTTTTCGCGAACATAGAAATCATGAATAATGTTCCTGATAACACATCGATCAAAGTCATCCACTGAAACAACTGTGTGTGATGGTCTACTTGCCCGCTTTTTCCCTGGAGTAGATAACGGTTTGCTTGAATCTAACTCATTACGTCTCTTATTTTCCTTGCGTATTGATTTGATTGTTTTTTCACTTACGCCAGTGTAAAATGCTGCGCACCGAGTAGCTTGTGTTGCCAAAAGAGAAAACTAATTGTTTTTTGCCTCTTCATCACACTTTTCTATGACATGACTTATTAGCTCGCGTCATTCACTATGAATAACCTTATTCTTCTTCGGTGGTGACATAACGACACTAAAAGTTCTTCTAAAATATGATACCACGCTTAACACGAACGAAAATTATGCACGTGCTAAAACGTAACCAGAAAATACACCACACTCCGGCACGACCGATTCTTTCACGATGGATACTACGCGCCTAGTGCTGTCCGAAAACCCATTAGCAGCCAGACACATCCTCTGCCTGCAGCTCCTCCTCCCCTTCGCCAGGGTCGTTTACAACACAACTCAGCTCCACCACCACCACCCTGCCTCACCCAGGGCCAGGGGTGAAGACCTGAGACTCATACAGTACCTATAGTTTATCAATGAAAAATATTGCCAAGAAACGTTATAATTAGTCCTACATAAACAATTTTTGTTAGGTTAAGTTACATTAAGATAGAATGCGTCAGCATAGGTTAGGTAACTAAACTAACCTAAAAAAAAATTTTACGTAGGATTACTTGTAATTTCTTTTTAAGTCCTACGGAAAATTTTTGTTAGTTTAGTTTAGGTTACGTAACCTAACCTACCTTAACCTAATGTTACGATAGATCAGGTTAAATTACCAAACCTAAACATAATATAACTTAAGCTAACCTCACAAAAAAAATATTTTACGTAGACTACTTACGTCTCTAGAAACATTTCTCATTAGTAAACTACGTGACTAAAATCAATAGTTCGGCCGGTACACGATGAATAGTGATTCTTCTTAATATTTACTGCGTATCGGGCCGCAGCATTGTGAAAACCGAAGAGGCTCTGCCCCAACTCCGGGACTAATTTACGTTAAGCAGATACATAGGAAAAGAACATGAATATTTTTGTAAGAAATACAATTGTAAAAAAACCTTAAACTGCTGCTTACTCACCACTTAATAAAGGCTTTCTACCCCCATATCTTACAAAAAGCGCTGAGCAAAATCCCAAAGTACCGCCAAGAATAGGAGCCCAAATATCTGAAAGGTATGTTTTTTCTGCATGTTGCTTATTTCTTAATAACTCAAGGGCTGCAGACATTTTTCAGCAAAACAATTTAGTGGATGTTAGCGAATAGTTTTTTGGTTAATATTTTTCTAAACATACATTCGTCACAGACAAAAAAATTGTATTAAGTTCCCCTGCGGGAGATGCAAAGCAATACCACTGACAAGGACGATATACGAGGTAACTGGCATCTGGTGGTAAACTACTGAAGCTGACCCTTTGTTGGTAAAGTTATTCTACTACAGCTTGGTACAGAGAAACTTTCTGCCACTAGTTTCGCTTCGTTCGCTTAAGTGACCAAATAAATACAAAACCATAGTAATATTAAATGTAAATAAACTTGGATATTTTATTAGTCATTCAATTTAGTTTTGAAATTAAAAGAAAACAATTTCGCGTTTTTAATTATCAACTTCATAACTTAAAATTCAGGAAAGCTCTGTGATTGGAAGTGATTGGTCAGTTTGGTTAAGGTTAATTCTGCTACAGGTTAGTGAGATCAATGTTATCAGTTTGGCACAGAGAAAATTTCTGCCGCCTGAGCGCTGGTATCGCTAGTGCACCAAACTGACCAATCACAGAGCTTTCCTGAATTTTAAGTTACATTAAGTTGATAATTTAAATCGCGAAATCGGTTTCTTTTTACTTTCAAATTAAATTAAATGACTAATATAATTTCATAGTTTATTTATATTTAATTTTACTACGGTTTCGTATTTTTCTGGTCTCTTAGCGATTGAAGCGAAACTAGTGGCAGAAATTTTCCCTGTGCCAAGCTCTCCCATAAGAAAACGTACTTTCTTTCTAACCTGTAGTAGAATAAAGCCGGATTCACACGTCCACACATCGTCCAGAACAGACAGCACAGATGACCGTTCATGCGTATACAGATCTTCGGTGTACCCATGATTCAAGTCGTTATTTATACTGTGTTTGTGTTTATCGTCATCTAATACGACATAATTCTGTGGTAATTATTGGAGTAGTGCAAATGAAAAGTGACAAGTGTTTTTACCGACTTCACTATACTTGTGTGTCTTATAAAATAAACGTGACAGAGACGGGAATCAATATTTTCGAAACGTTTCTTTGTGTTTAAAAGCAAATAAATATCTTCCGAAAAGAAGACACTCAAAGTAAAATTTCTAGTATGTCGGCAAACTGAAGAAGCATACATACGAAAGTTTGCACCTGCAGTTTTATATCAGGTAAGTCGTGGAATTGTAGGTGTATGTGGTAGACAGGGTTCTGTGCAAAGTGCTCAGACTGATTCTATTAAGTTATACAACATTAGTTACGTGAGTGGAATATGGTGAAGATGGTTGTATTTTCTACCACTGCATTATAATTTATCATCGAAGTGCAGCACTTAAGTAGGCCTCAGTACTTAGTTTAGCTTACTTTAGTTCCAATGTATTTTTTTTTTATTTTGCATCAAGATACAAGTCAAGTTTTGTGTTAATTGAATGAGTGCATTTGGATGGGGTGGATTTTCCCAACTTGTTACAAGAATACAAAATTCAATAGTTAATTCTTGGAAAAAATATATATAAGTTACTAGATTTTGTCTTCATTACATACCAGTTGTCATTACTGAGTAAATATATTTTACACATCTAAATATATTGTGTTGCTGGTTTTATAGCTATATTTGAACATATAAGTCACTATGTGGTAAAATAAACATAAAATTATTAAGAACGGCTCATCTACTTTGTCATAAACATTTTCAGCATGTTTTTGTATATTATGATATGGGCTACTGATTTTAATATGCCTGAACTGTACTTTTACAATTTATTGTTTTTCAATAAATGCTTTAAAATTTATCTCCCTCGATTGTGAAATTATTGTATTTTTTTTTGAGACAAAAACAAAGTGAGATTATTGTTCATCCAAGTAGGCCTATGTTGTGGAGCCGAGAGACACTGAACCACTGTTTTCAAGGTAAGAGCTGTAACTCTCATTATTGTTTTTCATTTTGTGTTAAGGAAAAATGTCAGTAAGTTACTGTTGTTGGTATGTGTGTGTCTTCTTCTTTAATATACAGTAAATAGGTAACCTAATTAAATAGGTAACCTAATTAAATAGGTAACCTAATTCTGTATAGGTATTGTGTGCTGTTTTTCTAAGACAAACTTTCTCATCTGGTTTGCACCAATCCAAAATGTCAGAAATGTGAATTCCTCTGACACTATAAGATCTTATAATTTTAACACTGTTCATCCCATTACACTGCAATTTATGTTATCAAGAGTTTTGTAAAAAAAAACTGGGTTTGAGTAAAGTTTCTGATGTGATTGTTACTGAAAACTGCCTCATCACAGTTACGATACATGAATAGTAAAGAATGCAAAAAAAAAAAAAATTAATTAAAATTTGTGTGTCTGAACTTGGGGTGCTTACTGTATCCTTAGGAAATGTGTAACTGGCACACACTTTGTATAGGTGTGCGAAAGTAAATAATTGCAGTGTTCCAATGAAAGTAGTATCCAAAATAACTTAAATATGCACATTCAGCTATCTAACAAGCATCATTGCCATGTGTGTAGTGCAGCAGTCAACAGTCAGACCAAGATTTATGAGGCATATGTATTCTTGCTCACATGTGACGCTTGTGCTACTGTGTTACAAAATAGGTTCTGTTATCCTTCAGTTTGAATTACAATGTAAACTGTTTATGGGCTATGTGCGCATGTTGATTAAAATAAATTTAACTCATTTCCCAACCAATCAGTTCAATATTCCTAACACGTAAGTTAATGCCTACAAATTAAAAATAAATAAAAAACTGTCGAAATCATTAATTTCATTTACGCATTTAGTGGTCCACCGTAACGTTGTTCTCATATAAATGTTGTTTCCCAGTTGACACTCACTGGAACACATGCAGTACCTAGTATTACTGCACACACCTTGCGAGTACAGCTGTCTAGCCGGTGAGTGTAGGTATGGTAATTTTTTCCGTTTGTGACTTTCACAAAATAACAGGTAAATGCAATACTGCTGCAACGGAAAATTGAAAACTTGGGATCAATGTTTGGCTAATTTTTTTAACGATTACAATTTGTTGCAGATTTAAGAGTTTCAACTTTGTACCTTATGTACACGTAGTTGAAAAGTTATGTAAGAACTTATATTTTTGCAGCTTTGTAGATAATTGTAGTGTGTGGGGAGGAAAACTGAGTAGGGTAAACAGTATATTCTTTGGAAGTATTTGATATATAGGATTTGACTGGTTGAGTTGGTGACAGTGAACAGACAATATATGTACCTATGGTTGTGCTGCAAAGTGGGCACTGAACGGTGAGATAAAGGAAAGATTGTACTGTAAATAGGGTGAATAGAAACAATTTCAGAGCAAAATGTTAGGTCATGAAGAGAACTTAAAATGTAGCAAAATTTTATTGAAGAAAAAAGTGTAAGCTAGGAACTTGTTTTTAATTTTGTTCCTATCCACCCAGTTTTACAGTACTGCGTTATGGTAGTCAATGCTTGAATATGTGGCAGCAGAGTGTGATCTGTACGTAGAGGTGTAGGTGCAAAGAAGCTCAGCAAAATTTTGAAAGGTATGTGGTAAAGTACGCAGGGGCAGGGTAGAGTAGAAGAAGGTAACTATACACTACCTGTAATGATGAAGGAACTGGAATGGAGCGCATTGAGAACTAAAAAACAGTTAAGGATGTAAACAGTTAGCAGATTTGTTAAAGGATCTGGTTCAGGCAGTTGATGAGGAGAAGCAAAGTTCCCTGTGGAATCTTGTTGAGAAAAGTGTCATTACTGCTGGATGACAAGTGGGTGGTAGACTGGATTGAGGACTTTCTCAGGGGACCCTTTGCTATCTACCTCGATTGTAGATACAATAAGACTGTTTTTAGGTGACTGTGTACTATATACAGAGGTGGGCAGTGGAAACAACTTGCAGCAGGATATTGATATGTTGTGATCTTGGAGGAGAACAGAATGAAGGTTAATGTGTGTAAAACCAAGTTAGTGAGGTTTACTAAGAAGAGAATGGTGAGTAGAGAGGTATACATATGGGATGGGTAGAGGTAGCTACAGAATATATCAGTATCTAGCGGTGGTTGTACAGGCTGATATAAGGTGGACAGAGTGGTTAAGAAGGGCTTTAAAACTGCTCGGGAAGGTGTTAAGGGGGGTTAGTGATGAGGTGATGGGAAAGACATACTGCATGATAATCCATCCAGTATTGGAATATGCTGCCACGGAGTACGTAGATGTACAGTAGCTAGAGAAGGGCAGTGAGGTGGGAGATAAATAAATGGAAGAGGCAGGGTCAGTCTGGTGAGGAGGAAAGGAACTTTAGGCCTAGGGTGATGAACGGGGAGGGAACATGGGACAGTTTGGCCGGCAAACTAAGGGAAAATGTAGCATAAGTAGAAAATGCAGAGGGTGTTAAAAACGGAGAGGGGTTGACAGTCAATGCTGGTGAGGGAGTGGAATGCACTGTGGGAAGAGTTTGTGGCTGTGAAGGAGGGTGGAAGGTTTAGGAGGGGACTGGAGGATTGGTGTTGTGAGGATGAGTAGTAGTCTGATCACCACCGGGATTTAGCCCAATGGCGAGTGTAAAATGTATTATGATAATAATTATTATGAATGGAGAGGGATGGACAGGGTTAATTGTTACCTGACAAAGAGAGGGTACAGGGAGAAGGGAAACAACAGTGAGACGATTGAAAGGGTGTGGAGGAGAACGTAGCAGTGTATGCTTATATAGCACAGTATACTGTAGTTTATTACATCCATCAGATCTTTTTGTGTACATCTTTGAACAAAGATAATATTGGTTTGTTATTTATTTAGTTTTATTAGCCTCCTTGTATTTCCGGTGCATACCAGAATTGAATGTTTTATAGTGTGAATTGATGATTGAAAAGGGCAGGAAATTTTAGAAATAGTATTTTAGAGGGGCAGATAAAAGTAATCTCGCCACTGACTGTCTGCATTAATTTTATATGGGATAGAAATTTTAAGAAGGACCTGGGAGCTGGGAAGTAGGCTAAGTGATAGGGTCAGATGAACTTGCATCTGGGTGGCTACCGAATTGTAATTGTTTTCATTAGTTATCTTGTTCAATTTCTCTTCCCCATTCCATATTTGGCTGAATTATGCATGTATGTTATTGCCTTATGCTGTCACCTGTACTTAACTAAGAAGCATCGAGTTGGTAGTAACATTTAAATTACCAGTGTAGAAAAAGACAATTTGTGATATTAGGCCTTACAGTTTAAGATTTTTTTTACAGGAAAAGTAGGTTAACGTTTATTTTGCACGAATAAATAGAGTTGTACAGCAGTAAACAGACCGATCCACTACATTCTGAACATTGCTTTAATAACTACACTAGACAGATTGCACACCTCTGACACCATCAAAATACGCAGCAAACGATTTGGAGACGATATGAAAACCTACACAATGCTCACGAACATTACTTGAGTGTAATGATTAACATTTCGACAGCATGTTTACAAATTAAAACTACGAGTGTCTCGCACAGAAGCGGAATGTATTTAATCAAACTTTTAGTTGCGTGCACGATACCTGAAAACATTGCTTGTTTCCTGTAGTTTCTTGCTGACATGTTATACGTCGTAATAATTACACGAACTTATATCGAGAAAGAGAAATTAATTTAACACGAGTCAATAAATCGTCGCCATTACACACTCTACCATCAACAAGTTGAATTCTGGGCAATATCTGCATTGTCCGCATACAGAAAAGTCGGGATGAGCTCAACTTTTTCTGTACAGCTCGTCCGGAAAAAATCGGGCCTTCTGATTGGCTGTTCGGTTTCTGGATAGTCCGGATCTGCATGAACTGTTGACGTGTGAATCCGCCTTTAACCTTAGTTTGGTGCATTAGCGATACCAGCGCTCAAGCGGCAAAAATTTTCCCTGTGCCAAACTTATAACATTAGGCGTATTTTAGCAGTTGAATTGGTAGCGGTACCTGTGAACAGATTACCTTTACTTTCATTTCCTGTTTTGTTTCGAACAAATCTGAGATAAAAACAAACAGTATTTATGTGAAATATAAACGAAACTTAAGCTATTTTAAAATAAAATGATTTTAATCATATATTGGTGCATAATTAAATTTATTTAAACCATTTATTATGTTGTACTTGTAAAAATATAGTGAAAGCAGTCTATTTTCCAATAAACGTATTCGTGAAGAAGTATTTTCTTTATACAGTCCAATTATATTCCTGATAAGGCAATAGCTTTCGTAACTCCATGGTGGTAGCCATTTATGTTCACTGAATATTGCATTTTAGCGATTTCTTGTAAATGCAAACAGATTCGGCTAACGCTTGCTAACCGCTTGTGACCAATTCAACCGCTAAAATACGCCTATTGATCTTTCTAACCTGCAGTAGAATTAACCTTACCCCTTGGAAAGAATTGTTTGTTTACAAATGAGACTACCACGTCAATATTTCAAGAGAAAATTTTTATACACGGTGATCATAATAAATTTTCTTTATCTACACAAAGCATACGTCCAAATTGATCTTCAATCAATTGTTACGATTAATTAAAGTCAGATTTTTTTATACCATCGTCAGCCATCTTGAAGCTAAAAGGCCAGCTTTACGTTGCCTTAATAGACGGCTTGGCCGGTGACGTCACAAGAAGAGCACCGCGCCGGGCAACAGCTGTTTCTGTACAAACGTTCGTCAAAATGCCATATGAATAGTGTTACTTGGACTGGTTAACATTGTATAAATAGTACAAAAATGCATGTACGGTACTTGCAATAGCGATTTTATGTATCGCTAATAGAAATATATGAAGGATATTATTTCGTTTTACTCTGAATATCCCGGTAAAGAGTCTAGTCACTCGTGGTCGCTATTCATAAATTTGAGCCGAGAACTAGATCACAGCCCCAGACGACAATGTCCATACATTTGAGGGCTAGATCACATTAGACAAATATGAGCTTGATGTAATCCTTATTAAGGCGCACTATGTAAATTGCACTTTAATATTACAGACAATATTATATAGGACTAAATGTCGATTGTTAGAGGAGTAAAGCAAACTCGTTGTTAGCCTTTGATTAATTGATATTGGGCGGGACTATGGTGTAGTGTTTTGCAACTAAATGCTGTTTTTTTTATAAAATTGTATGTTATGTCTGCACGATACTATTAGTTCACATGAAACCGAAGTAGCACCTATAACCAGTACTTAATAAGCATAAAATAGGCCTATCACAATATAATTTAGCACTCGCAATTTGCCTACTGTTCGGTGGCAAGTTCAGACCTTTGTCCTTTTAAACTTCTTTCCAACCCTTTCCGAACCTCCCAACCCCCCTCTCAGCCATCAAATCCTCCCGCAAAACTTTCAGCTCTCTCACCGACCTAACTGTCTACTCCACACGCTCTGAATTTTCACTATTGTTTCTTCTCCCCTTGAACCCTCCGTTAGTTAGAAACCTAGACTTCCCCATCCACCCTCACAGTTTGCTGTCCTGTACAACCTAACCAGTCTTTCCACTCTCATCCTGTCACTCAACGATCTCCATTCCATTTCCTTCATCACTGATGTTCTATAATAACTTTCCTCCTCACCCTCTTGCCCAGGTGCCTTTTCCACTTAGACCTACCCTTCACCCATCTCGCAGCCCGCCTCTGCACCTAACTACCACATGTTTAGTGTACCAAAATTTTGAATTCTGGGGTAACTTTTCGTAAATACTACTTTCACATGCTATAGAGTATTCCAACTACTTTAAGCCATGCTCATCTAAAATTATATTGCCAAAACCTTTTGTGCAAACCTGAGATTAAAAATTACTACTTTCAGAAGCAACACAAAAAATAGTCTGCAAGATGAAGGAATTGAAATAAATAACCACTTAGCCCTACAAAACCTGACAAATTATAACATTGACCACTTACAACCACTGAAAGTTCCAACATTTTAAATATTCTTACTATTGTCCACGATTTCAGCAGGCCCTAATATTCCACAGCAGCTTTGCCTAGATGAAATAGGTACTGTAGGTATTGTTTTAATATCACATACATGCACACATATTTTTTTTATTTGTCCTTTTTTATAAATTTGGTTTTGCTACTCTTCCATAGCAAGCCACAGCACACGAGCCATCGTCTCAACTCTCCAACTAACTGATCGTCTACATTTATACAGACAAACGAGGCTCCAGGAACATTATTTGGTCTGAGACTTATCAAACACCGCCGAATCCATGATTTATATAAGTTATTTTCTGATTATTTAAATAAAATAAATCGTCCGCCCATTCAAACGCAGCAGTCTGTCCGATTGTTTGTACTTTGACAGCTGATTCTATCCATGATTCAATGTGCGAATGCTCCGGGCCAAGCCATCTATTCTCACTGCTTCCTTTTTTTAAATTTAAGGTTGCCTTCTTCAAGGAGCGATTAAGGGAGGTGCTTGCATTGTAATTTGGCTTCCTTTTTGATTTAAGGCTGCCTTATTCTAAAAGGGAGGTCTCTGCATACGGCCCTATATAGGGGATGAGCATGTAGGAAATTTTTAAGGCTGGATTTAAATAATTTTTTACTATTTTCAAAAAATTGTTTTTAGGTAACAGGTTGATAACTGTATATGTTTGTTGCTGAGTAAAAAACACTGTTTTCATATATCATCGAATTGTCAGCTTAATATTGTGTTTAACCATGGAGAATCGTACAGTTTTTACAAATGCTTAAAAACAATGTTTGTATCATTGATAAAAGATATATGTAAAACAGAAAATAAAAAACCGACAGTGGAATAACCTGTCACACAAGTCACTTGATGAAAGTATAAGAACATTTTAAATTTAATTGTTTATTTTTACAGCTGACACACGAAACTAACGAAGATCATAAAAATGTAAGATGAAATGTGTATATACAGAAAATGTTTTTGTTAACATGTGTTTACCATCATTTACGCACAATGCTGTTATTATTTCTGAGCAAAATTTTCTCGTCTTTTCAAAACAAAGGTACAAAAATTGGAAACATATACACTAGAAGTGCAGTAACAATTTTAGTTTGAGAAAAGTCCCACCTTGTAGCAAACCTTCCATGGAATATTGCATACACTTTTCATGGATCTGGTATATTTAACAGTAGCTTGCGTTTATAAAAAATTTACATTAAGTACTCTACAATACATTTAAAAATGTTGTATTTACTTATGTGACAAGTATTGTTTGATGGGTAATTCCAGGAGATCAAACGCCATTCTTATAGAAACACAATGTAAACAGCTGAACAGGCTTTCTAATCACTGTCTGACCACATTCACCAGAAAGTGGATGACTCTTCACTTCCAGACACTCAACCAACCAACGAAAGAGGTTTATAGTGTGTATTTCGGCCGAAACAGACTTTCGGTGATTGGATAACAACCGAAAGCTATTTATAGATAGAGCCCTTATTTGATCAACTTTACTTGAAGAGATTGGAAGGAAAAATTTGGCAGTGTGACAGGGCCTCTAAACAAGATTGCAGCCTAAGATTATCTACTGATGTGGCCACATAGCACAAGGGGATTGCGCGATGACGTTTACTGAGTTAATCGACTTGGATTGCCGAAAGGGCGCCAGTCCGTCTAAACTTGAATTTACCCGGGCGGACAAGGGACTCTTGCACTCAGGGTCGTGTTGGCCGTCGGCCACGTGACTGTCCCTTGTACTGACCACTTACGTGATAATACCTAACGTTACGCTGGGGAAGAGTATTCTAGGGCTCTCTTCCACGCCCGACACACAAGTAAATACACTTACAAAACACTGCACTAAAAATATATATTAGAGCGGCACCTGCCGCTTGCTCCGG